>PISX010009827.1:0-73523 GCA_004024625.1 Mellivora capensis | reverse complement strand
AAGAAGCAAGAAAATACGACTGATAATGAGTAGATTAACAAATCGGAGAAGGATATTAAAACAGTTATTATAACTGGGGACACCTGTGTGGCTCAGTCAGTTAAGCGTCTGCCTTTGGATCAGGTCATGATCCCAGCGTCCTGGGATCAAGTCCTGCATCAGGCTCCCTGCTCCGTCTGCCCTTTACCCCACTCGTGCTCTCTCTCCAATATATAAATAAAATCTTTGACAAAAAGTATTTTAAAACATGGGATGCCTGGGTGGCTCAGTTGGTTAAGCGGCTGCCTTCGGCTCAGGTCATGATCCCAGCATCCTGGGATCGAGTCCCACATCGGGCTCCTTGCTCGGCAGGGAGCCTGCTTTTCCCTCTGCCTCTGCCTGCCACTCTGTCTGCCTGTGCTCGCTCTTTCTCTCTCCCTCTCTCTCTGACAAATAAATAAATTTAAAAAAAAGAAAAAAACTATTTTAAAACAGTTATTATAACTGTATTCCATATGCTCAGAAAGTTAAGTCAAGAACTTGAATGGACATTTCTCCAAAGATGACATAGAAATGGCCAAGAAGCATTTGAAAAGATGTTCAACGTCACCAACCGTAAGAGCAATGCAGATCAAAACCACAAGGAGCTATTACCTTACACCCATGAAAACAGCTACTACTAAAAAAACCCAGAAAATAACAAGTTTAGTGAGGGTGTGGGGCAGTTGGAATCTTTTTGCGCACTTGGTGGAATTGTAAAATGCAAAACTGTAAAGTGGAAAACAGTGTAGCACTTCCCCAAAGAATTAAAAATACAACTAACATATGATAGAGGCGTCTCACTTCTGGGTATATATTCAAGAACTGAAGGCATCACACATGAAATCCTAGGGTCTTGAAGAAATATTTTCACACCCATGTTCATAGCATCACAATTCACAATGTATTAATACGGATGTATTAATCAAGGTTCTCAAAAAGAAAAAACCAGAACCAGTAGGATATATGTATATATTTATATATTGGGACGCCTGGGTGGCTCAGTTGGTTAAGCGGCTGCCTTCGGCTCAGGTCATGATCCCAGAGTCCTGGGATCGAGTCCCACATCGGGCTCCTTGCTCGGCAGGGAGCCTGCTTCTCACTCTGCCTCTGCCTGCCACTCTGCCTGTGCTCGCTCTCTCTCTCTCCCTCTCTCTCTGACAAATAAATAAATTTTAAAAAAATTAAAAAAAAATTTATATGTATATATTAGAAGATTTATTTATTTTTTTAAAAAGATCTTATTATTTATTTGACAGAGAGAGACACAGTGAGAGAGGGAACACAAGCAGGGGGAGTGGAAGAGGGAGAAGCAGGCTTCCCGCCGAACAGAGAGCCTGATGCGGGGCTCGATCCCAGGACCCTGGAATCATGACCTGAGCCGAAGGCAGACGCTTAATGACTGAGCCACCCAGGCGCCCCTATATTAGAAGATTTATTATAGGCTGGGTGCCTGGGTGGCTCTTGAACCACTCTTGAATGTCACTCTTGAACTCAGGTTTGAGTTTGAGCCCCATGTTGGCTGTAGAGATAACTTAAAAATAAAACTTAAAAAAAAGATTTATTATAGTATTATGGTAATTGGGTCATGAAGATATGCAAGCTGGAGACAGGAAAGTCAGTGATATAATTGGGTCCAAGACCTGGGAGCCAGGGGGCTGATGGTGTACATCCCAATCTGAACCTGAGAGCCTGAGAACTGGGGATGCCAAGAGAAGACGGGTGTCTCAGCTCAGGCAGAGATGGAGCAAATTCACTTTTGTCCATCTTTTTGTTCTATTTGGGCATTTGACAGACTCCGTGGTGCCCACCCGCACTGGAAACGGTCATCAGCTTTACTCAGTTCACCAATTCAAATACAAATCTTTTCTGAAATCACCCTCACAGACACACCCAGAAATAATGTTTCATCAGCTATCTGGCCATCTCTTCGCTCTGTTAAGGTGACACAGAATTAACTATCATAGTGGAATAATATGCAGCCTTAAAAGGGAAGGAAATCCTGCCACATGATATGACATAGATGAACTTTGAGGACATCATGCTAAGTGTTAATAAGCCAGTCAGAGAAGTTAAAATAATGGGGGCACCTGGGTGGCTCAGTCATTAAGCGTCTGCCTTCAGCTCAGGTCTTGATCCCATGGTCCTGGGTTCGAGTCCATCATCGGGCTCCCTGCTGGGTGGGAAGCCTGCTTCTCCCTCTCTCATCCCCCCTGCTTGTGTTCCCTCTCTCGCTGTGTCTCTCTCTGTCAAATAAATAAAATTTTTTTAAAAAAAGTTAAAATAATGAATGATTCCACTTATATGAGATATAGAAAGCAGTCAAATTCATATATAGAGAATAAATGGTAGTTTATTCTCTATATATGAAAATATATAAGAAAAATAAAATGGTAGTTACTGGGACTAGGGGCACTGGGCAAAGGGGAGTTGTTGTTCAGTGGATATAGTTTCAGTTCTGCAAGATGAAAAAGTTCTGGAGACCTGTCTCACAACAGTGTTAATATACTTAACATTACTGAACTGTACACTTAAAAATGGCAAGATGGGGCGCCTGGGTGGCTCAGTGGGTTAAGCCTCTGCCTTCGGCTCGGGTCATGGTCTCCGGGTCCTGGGATCGAGCCCCGCATCGGGCTCTCTGCTCAGTGGGGAGCCAGCTTCCTCCCTTTCCCCCACCTGCCTCTCTGCCTGGTTGTGATCTCTCTGTCAAATAGATAAATAAAATCTTTAAAAAAAATTAAAAAAATAAAAATGGCAAGATGATAAATTTTATGATACATGTTTTCTTTCTTTTTTTTAAGATTATTTATTTATTTGACAGAGAGAGGGACAGTGAGAGAAGGAACACAAGCAGGGAGAATGAGGAGGGAGAAGCAGGTTTGCCACCAAGCAGGGAGCCTGATGATGGACTCGAACCCAGGACCCTGGGATCAAGACCTGAGCCGAAGGCAGACGTTTAACGACTGAGCCACCCAGGCATCCCTATGATACATGTTTTCTACCACAACAAAAAGTTAATATACGATAGCATTTCTGTATGATGTCAATAATAATTTAAAATACTATGAAACTGATAATAAAATTATCACCTCGTGCAAAAAAAAAAAAAAAAAAGCAGAGACATGAAAGATATAAAAAAGGCCCAAACTTCTAGAGTTGAAAACTGAAAGATTTGAGCTCTTTTTTTTTTTTTTTTTGCCCCATCTATCATGAGAATAAAGATCATTCTCAGCAATCAGACTGTTGGCATTCCAGAAAATGTTGACATTGCTGTGGAGGGTTACACCATTATTGTGACGTCCCCCAGGAGAAACCTGAGGAGGACCCCAGCCGCATCAATGTAGAACTCCGTTTCCTTGAAAGGCAAAAGAAGAGGCTCCAGGTTGACAGATGGTGGGGCCATATAAAGGAGCTGACTACCATCCACACTATCTGTAGTCATGTACAGAACATGGGTAAGAGTGTTACGCTGGGCTTCCAGTAGAAGATAAAGTCTCTGTGTGTTCACTTCCCCATCAATGTTGTGACTCAGAAGAACAGTTCTCTTGTTGAAATCTGAAATTTCTTGGGCAAACGAATACATCTGCCGGGTTCAGATGAGGCCAGTTGTTGCCTGTTCAGTATCACAGGCCCAGAAAGATGAGTTAATTCTAGAAGGAAATGACATTGAACTTATACCAAATTCAGCTGCTTTTATTCAGGAAGCCACAAGAGTTAAAAATAAGGATATCGGAAAATTTTGGGAGGGCATCTGTTGCTGAAAAAGGAAAAGTCCCACAGGCTAATGAATAGGATCTAAGCTGTTCATCTACAGAAACAGGAAGATTCCAGATGATTTTTCAGACTTCTTTGTGGTATTTTAGAGATGCACTAACAGCTGTGTGTTAAAAAAGAAAAGGCAAGAAAACGACAAGATTTGAGATACTGGATTGGATGGATAGTAGATTAGACATTATAGAGAAAAAGATTGGTGAATTAAAGGCATAAAAATAGGCACCGTCCAAAATGAAACACAGAAAGAAAAAGAATCAACAAGAATTAAAGCACATCAAGGAGCTGTGGGACACTTCAAGCCCATGTACAAATAATTGGGGTCTCCAAAAAGGGGAACAAGAAGGGGATAGAAAGATAGTTTAATATTAAGAATTATAAATCCTCAGACCTAAGATACTCAACAAGGAAAATGAAGGAAACTGCACCAAGACATATCACAATCAATTTCTCAAAATCAGTGAGTGATAAAGGAAAAAATCTTAAAAGCAGCTAGCGGGGGTGGGGGGGGGGGAGACATGTTTCGTATAGAGGTACAAAGACAATCCTGAAAGATTTGTCATTAGAAACAATGCAAATGAGAAGACAGTGGGGGAACTACCGGGGAAAAGAGTCGACTTAGAATTCAGTATGTGGAAGAAATATCTCTCGGAACAACAACCAGATGACATGAAGACATTTTCAGGTATATGAAAGCTGAAAGGATTCATCCTTGGTGCTATCGAAAAATAAGGGAATGCTTCAGATGAAAGGAAGATGATAGCAGAGGGAAATCTGGATCCACAGAAAGGAATAAAAAGCACAGGAAATGCTAACTACGTAGGCAAATAGGTAAGATTTTTTTTTTACTATTTAAATTTCTATAAACATATTGATGGTTTAAACAAAAACAACAAAGTAAGGATAGAAGGGAACTTTCTCAATCTGATAAAGGGCATCTATGAAAATCTGACTGTAGTGGATTGAATTGTGCTCAGTGGGAAGCCGCCTTCTCCCTCTCCCTCTGCCTGCCGCCCCCACCCCGCTTGTGTTCTCTCTCTCTCTCTCTGTCGAATATAAATAAAAATAAAATAAATACATAAAAAAATTTATAAAGAGTGAATACAAAGCTTTCCAGGTATATCAATAATAGCCAAGGCACTTGACAAAATTAGCCAAACAGCCTTCAGAACTGTGAGAGAATAAACCTCCGTGTTTTAAGCCACCACACCTTGTGGTAGTTTCTTTTGGTCAGTCCAGGAAACTAATATACCTACATCTAACACCATACTTAATGGTAAAAGACTGGATGTTTTCCCCCTAAGATCAGGAACAACACAAAGATGTCCACTCTCACCACTGCTATGCAAAATTGTACTGGAAGTACTGGCCAGAGCAATTAAGCAAGGAAAAAAAAAAGGCATTGAGATGGGAGGGGAAGAAGCAATACTATATTAGCAGATGACATGTATGTAGAAAATCACAAGGAGCCTGCTAAAAAAACTGCTGGGTAAACAGATTCAACTAGATTGCAAGACAAAAGGTCAATATATAGAAACCAATCTCATTTCTATACATTAACAGTGAACAACAATTGGAAAATGAAATCTAGAAAAACAATTCCATTTATAATAGCATCAAAAAGAGTAAAATACTCAGGAATAAATTTATCAAAAGTAATCCAAAACTTGTGTCCTGAAAATGATAAAATATTATTGAAGGAAATTAAATAAGATCTTATTAAATTAGAAACATTCCATGTTCGTGTCTGGAAGACTTAATATTGTTAAAATGTCAGTACTCTCCAAATTGATCTCAATACATCCTTATCAAAATTCCAACTGTCTTTTTTGCAGAAATTGACACGTTAGTTATAAAATTCGTGTGAGGATACAAGGGACCCAGAATGGCAGAATGGCCAAAACAAGCAACAACAAAAAATGGATAAACTGTACTTCACCAAGATTAAAAACATTTGTGCTACAAACAATACAAACAAGAAACTGAAAAGACAATCCACAGAATAGGAAAAAATATTTGCAGATCATACATCATGTACCTGATAAAGGACTTGTCTCATCAAAATTAAAAACTTTTCCTCTAAAGGGTGCCTGGGTGGCTCAGTTGGTTAAGCGACTGCCTTTGGCTCAGGTCGTGATCCTGGAGTCTGAGGATCGGGTCCTGCGTCCGGCTCCCTGCTCCATGGGGAATCTGCTTCTCCCTCTGACCTTCTCTCCTCTCATATCTCTCTCTCACTCTCTCTCTCTCAAATAAATAAATAAAATCTTTAAAAAAAACCTTTTCCTCTAAGAAAAATGCTGTTCAGACAAAGAAAAGACAAACCACAGACTGGACGAAAATCTTTGCTAAGTGTATGTATATCTGGGTGAATGACTTGTATCCAGAACATAAAAAGAACTCTCAAAATACAATAATAAGCAAAGAATCTTATTTAAAAAGGACAAAAATTTGAATAGACCCCTCCCCAAAGAAGATAAAGAAGATAGCAAATAATCATATGGAAAAATGCTCAGCATTAGTCATTAGGGAAGTGCAAATTAAACCAATAAATGAAACAGACTTTGCACCTATAGGAGTGACTAAAGTTAAGACTGGCCATTTTAAGTGTCGACAAGGATGTGCAGAACTGAGACTCTCATATACTGCTGGTGGGAAAAGCAAATTTGTATAACACTTTGCAAAACTATTTGGTAATTTCCTGAAAAATTAAATATACATCTACCATGTGGTCCAGCCATTCAACCCATAGGTATTGAAGCAAGGGAAATGAAAGCATATGTGCATAGAAAGACTTGTACATGTCTTCAGATCCCTTGTCTGACCTCTGTATAGACTACAGGTAGCAGAGGATGGCTTCTGATGGTTACAGAGGACCTGTCCTTCCTTTCCATCTTGCCTGTGCTAGTAACAGACTGGCCACTGGCAGGAACCCTTCTCCAAACCTCTCTCAGCCTCCCTGAGGTTTTGCTCAGAGACGTCAGCTTTTTAAGAGAGAACTTGGTTACTGTACTTCCATGAGCCTTTATTTTTTTTTAAGATTTTTATTTATTTATTTTACAAAGAGAGATCACAAGCAGGCAGAGAGGCAGGGAGAGAGAGGAGGAAGCAGGCTCCCTGCTGAGCAGAGAGCCCGATGCAGAGCTCGGTCCGAGGACCCTGAGATCATGACCTGAGCCGAAGGCAGAGGCTTTAACCCACTGAGCAACCCAGGTGCCCATTCCATGAGTCTTTAATGCCAAGGACATTTCCTTAAGATTAAGATCATGCCCACTTTAGTGTCTACTGTCAGGGCCTTCACTGCAGGTTCTTTTGATTTGTCCGTTTTTCCTTTGTTTTGTTTTGTTTCTTCACAAGCCTTCATTCTGCCTCCTTGTCTTCCTTGTGCTCCTGAGTTCCTTTCCCCAGCCCTGCAGGGGCCTCCACACAGAAGAGGCTGCTGTTTGCTGCAAGCCAGTCTGAAGTGACAGTCTCTCTTCTGTCGTGTGGCACACTGTGGTCAGCCCAACTGTCTCCTTAGAACAGGCTGCCCATGGGCATGTCCATAACCTCTAACTCTTTGTGGCCTCAACCTCTCCATCTGTAGAGAAGACGGTTGTGAAGATGAAAGATCAATTGTGTAAAGGCTTTAGCGCAGTGAGGCACCTGGTGAGCCACTGCGTTAGGTGTTGTTACTTACAGCCCTGCCTGTGTTCGGCATCGTGGCTAGAGCTCTGCTCTCAAACATCTTTCCGGACTTTTTCCAGCCTCGGGTAACCCTCCAGAGGGCTGGAGCCTGCAGGTTGCCGGATGTTCAGGGCTGTGAACTCGTGTTTGCAGACAGCACTGGTTCTCCCTCTTGGCCGCCCGGGAAGGGATGTCAGGCCTCAGACGCTAACAGGTAGATCCCAGAGACTTGCCACAATGTTCTCTTAGTTTAGAGGAGCACATCACTCACAGCTGCGTTCATGGGCTTCCCGAACTCTGTCTACCTGTGGCCTGATGCAGCCCAGTTCTGGGGCTTCTGTGGGAGAAGACATGAAAGGGCTGGGAGTCCTGAAGATAACGTGGATGAGGCCTGGGTAGGGGAGAGGACCTGGAAGCTACAACTACAGGGCTCTTGGGCACCTGGGCGGCTCAGTGGTTAAGCATCTGCCTTCCACTCGGGTCATGATCCCAGCATTGTGGTCAGGCTCCCTGCTCAGCGGGGACTCTGCTTCTCCCTCTCCCTAGGCCTCTCTCCCTGCTCATTCTCCCTCTCTCTCTCATGCAAATAAAAAACAAAACAAAACAAAACAAAAAACTACAGCACTCTCAATTCAGGGAAAGACTACTAGATGCTCCTGTAGACCCAGTGGGAGCCCAGAGATGGACACCCGGAGTCTCCCCAACACTGATGACGCTTAGCTGGAACACGGACAGGCGGTGGGAGCAGCGAGACAGACCGCGAAGGAAGGGCATTCCGAGCGCGAGAGGCTCGACACAGCCTGATACATTCCAGGAACTGCGAGTAAGCCCGGTCTGTTGGTGCCTGTGGTCTGCAGGACCAAGGCCGAACCCTGTCCCTTGACACTCGAAGCCCTTCCTAATCTTGCCCCCACCTCCTTCCAGCAGCCCCGCCGTCCCACTCCGGTCGGAGTGTTGCAGCCGCTGTAACCGGCTCCTGCTCTCCAAGCAGGCCGTTCGCATTCTGACCTCCGGGCCTTGCCCAGGCTGCTCCCTTTGCAGGGAAAATCCTAATCCTCGTCTTCACAGAGCCAACTCCCTCTCATCGGGGGGACGTGCTCACCAGAAGCCCCTTCGGGGCCCGAGTCGGATGCTTGTCACTTTGATTGAAGAGTGACTCTCGTGAGGGAAATCTGCCCTGAGTACCCGGTCCCCGCCGGCCCTGTGCGCTGCCCTTGGGCTCCCGGACACCGTCCGCGCTGTCAGGGCTTCTTGGGGCAGGTGTCATTTCTCTTCTTCACGTCAAGTCCAGCCGGCACAGAGGAGGGGCCGGTGCCTTCTGTTGGATGGATGGATGGTGGATGGATGGACGGACGTTTGGATGGATGATGGGTGGATGGATGGATGGTGGATGGATGGACGGACGGATGGATGGACGGACGGATGGATGGATGATGGATGGATGGATGGATGGTGGATGGACGGATGGATGGATGATGGATGGATGGACGGACGGACGGATGGGTGGATGGGTGGATGGGTGGGTGGACAGTTGGATGGATGGATGGACGGACGGACGGACGGATGGACGGACGGACGGACGATGGGGCGTGCCTTCGCACCTTCTGCATCTGCTCCCCCGCCAGGCCTGGCCGCTGTTTCCAGGGTCCCGCGCTGTCGCCGCCTTCCGCGCAGTCGCTCGGGCCACGCCCCCACCGCCCCCACCGCCCCCACCGCCCCCACGCCCGCCCTGGGTCCGCGGATCCGAAGCTCCGCCCCCGGGAGGCTCCGCCCACAGCCGGGGTTGGAGGGCGGAGGCAACGCCCCCCCCGCAGGCCGCCTGGGATTGGTGCGGCCGCCGCCAGGAGGCGGGCCCTGGGCGGGGCAGCTGTGACGCGCTCGCGGCCAGAAAAGCCCCGCCAGGCGGCGGGCGAGGGACTGACAGCGCGGCCCGGAGCGGTGAGTGTCCGACGGGCGGGACGGGCGGGACGCGCGGCGGGCGGAGCGGAGGACGCCGACGACCGTGGCGCGCGCTGGGCGCTGCCCACGTCCGCCTCCCCGCAGGCCGCGCCGGGCCAAGCGCAGCGCCGGAGCCCGGAGCCCGGAGCCCGCCCCTCCCGAGGGACCCAGGCCACCGGCCGAGGACATTCAGTCCCGGCTTGTCTTCCAGACCCGGACCGCCGAGGGCCCTGGAGACGAGGACCCGCCGGCATGGCTTCGGAGGTGAGGGGACCTCGGGGACGCCGGACGAGGGGGAGGGGCGCTCTGGGCGCCGCCGGGGCCCTGACCTGCGCGCGGGATCCCGCGTGCCGCACCTGCCGCCGGCCACCCTCGGTCTTCGCCGGCCACGGGCGACGGAACCTCCCGGTGCAGCTGCCGGAGCCTGGGAGTCCGGTGCCTGGACCTCCCGGCGCGCATCACCGTCTGCCCCTTCCGCGCCCCGGGAGCCTTGGGGCGCTCGCAACCCGCGAGCGAGGGGGGTGGCCCTGACCGACCCGACCGGACAGGAAAGGGGCTGCGCCCTCATTCAGCTCCCTCACCTCCCGATGCCCTTCCTGTCAGTCCCCACCCCGCGCCCCTTCTCCCGCTGGAGCAGAGGCCACGTGACTCTGGCTGGTGGACAGAACCAGGAGGTTCAGGGACCATGCCCTGTGGCCCTAGTGGCCCCAGTGCCTGGTGGCTTGCTCTCTAACTGGCCTCTCTTCCTTAGAGCCACAGGGCACCTGGGTTCTCTTCCTGACCACTCCTGGCAGGAGTCCTAGGCACAGGTTCCTCTTCTGGGGCCTCAGTTGGATTATCTGGCAGAGGGGGATAATAATAAATCTCTGCCTCCTTCTGGAAGGTACTGGATCATGAGGTCATTGCTTTGAACCTTTCAGGGGGCTGTTTGCTTGGTGCCAGTGAAGGGAGCCTGTGGCCTGGGAAGCAGGAGGTCGGGGTTCCAGTCCTTTCTGGTCCTCATTAGCTAGCAAAGCACTTCCTCCCTCTGGACCTCAGTTTGTTCATCTGCATAAACTGGATAAGAATGCCTGTCCTGCTAGTTTCTGGATCATGGTGTGGGGGGCGACAGTAGGGCTTGGACTTTGGAGGCAAACAGAGTCGGTTTCTGAAGCAATCCCTCTACCCCCCGGGGTAACAGTGGCCACCTCCCAGGAGGGTAATCACATATGTAGAATGCCTAGCCCAGGGCTGTCGTACCATACAGTAGGTGCTTAGTAAATGCTGGCTAAGGATACCAACAATAACAACATGGTATTTCCCTGTGCCTTTTAAATTGGCTGTTGCTCATTCATCCCAACCCAAACCAGTAGTCCTGCACCCTTGCCCCAAAGGTGTTGTTCTGCCCCAGATGTGCCTAGGCTAGAGGAGTGCCCTTTCTGCCATGTTGGGACTCCCCCTCTCTTCAGAGCCCAGATGGGGGCACCTCGTTCTGACATCCATCTGGGATCTTTTTTTTTTCTTTTTTAAGATTTTATTTATTTATTTGACAGACAAAGATCACAAGTAGGCTGAGCGGCAGGCAGAGAGAGGAGGAAGCAGGCTCCCTGTGGAGCAGAGAGCAGAGAGCCCGATAAAATCTTTTTAAAAAAAAATACCCCAGGGGCGCCTGGGTGGCTCAGTGGGTTAAAGCCTCTGCCTTTGGCTCAGGTCATGATCCCAGGGTCCTGGGATCGAGCCCCGAATCGGGCTCTCTGCTCTGCAGGGAGCCTGCTTCCCCCCCAAGCCCTGCCTGCCTTTCTGCCTACTCGTGATCTCTCTCTCTGTCAAATAAATAAATAAAATCTCTTTTAAAAATTTTAAAAGAGATTTTATTTATATATTTGAGAGAGAGAGAGAGATTGAGAGCTTGTGGGGGTGGGGGGATGGAGAAGAGCCAGGGGGCTGGGACAGGGAGAGAGAATCTCAAGCAGACTCCCCATGGAGCAGGGAGCCCAGCAGCGCAGGGCTATCTCAAGACTTAGAACTGAGCCGAAAGCAACGGTTGGACACTCAGTGGACTGAACCACCAGGCCCCCTCTTTCTGGGGTCTTTTTAAGCCTGCCAGTGGGGCGGGAGCTTGGCCCCAATGCAGAGTGGGCTGCCTTCAGGAGACCAGCGCATTGGGTGACTTCTGCTTGCCCCAGGCCGTCTTGTGGGTTGGTGCTAATTGGTCTGGCTGCAGCCCTGCTTGTTAAGCAGTTGTTATTACTAACAACCCCGGCAGGGAGTCCAGGGCCTGCTGGAGGAGGCAGCTGCCAGGAACCTGGCGGAGGGGCCCGCTGGCTCCCAGTCCTGACTGGCATTGGCCTGCCCTGGTCCTCTGGCCCCAGCGGTCAGGAGAGGGACCCACGTGGTGCTTTACGGGAGATCAAGGCTTGGCGGGTAAGGGGCGGATCTAGCTCAAAAGGTTGAGGGGGGCGGAGGCTGCTTCTGCGGGGGCAGAGTCCTCAGACAGCCAAGGCTGCTGGGCAACGAGGGGTCCGGTCACAGCCTGGGGTGTGAGCGCAGTGGAGGCCCCCCTGGTGCACACAGGAGCCGGGAGCGGCGCTAAGACACCCCCAGCCTCTGGCGGCCCTCGGCCCCTCCCTTACTGAGAGAATTTACTGAGTGCCAGGCACTGTGCTGTGTATGCACTTAGAAATTTTACCTAACTGAATGTCACAGCAGCTGGAGCAGATAGGTGCGACCACTGTCCTCGTTTATCGGGGTAACCCTGCAGCTTGGAAAGGTTATGGAATATGCCCACAGTCAGGCGGCTAGGAGGGGTCTGGGACATTGCAGGGTGACAGAGGAGGACATATGTCCCCAGCAGCCATTATAAACTCCCCCTCCGCAGAAGAGTCGGCAGTGAAGTAAAATGCCTCTGTTCACCCAGGGAACACTCTCCCAATCCTTGGCCTTCTGGGAGCTAGGACGGCTCCCTTGTGTTCTGTACCCCTCCCCCATCTGTCACATGCTGGTGGCCTCTGTACTCTTTCAAAACAGAGGTGTCTCTGCCCCACCCCTCTGCCCTTAGCTCCTGGGGGGCATAGGGTCAGCTGGTGACCTTCTAGAAGGCCAACGATGATAAGAGATGTGCCAGAGGCGCTCTCTGAAGGAGTGATGGAGGTTGGGATCTTAGGCCCTGCCCCAAGCTGAGGGAGAGAAATGCAGGCCATTTGAGCCTGACGGGGCCCCTAAGGTGCTTCCTCGCCTGTCCCTGCTGCAAAAGTTCAGGGAACCAGAGCCAGCAGAGAGGAACATGGGGTGAGGAGTGCGGACTCTGCTTCAGATAGCCGGGCTGTGGTCCGGGCTCTATCACCCCAGCAAGGGCTCGGTGCCTTGGTTTCCCCCTCTCTGCAGCGGGATAGAATTGGTAGCCACATCAGAGTCTCTGTTGGCGCGGGCCAAGCGATCGCAGTCATGCCTGGCACGCAGTGAGAGCGCGGAGTCCGCTAGTGAGTGACTGTTGTCATTACTGTCAGAATATCAGAGCTGGACTCAGACTCTGCATTCCGGAGTGACTTCTCGCCTGGGTTAGTGGCTCGAAAAGTCCCAGAAGTTCTGCTCTAGTCTCAGGGGTGCCTCGTCCCCTGCCATCATTTCCTTAGAGAAGTGTCACAGGTGGGAGAGAACCCTAACTTCAGTGTCCAGCCACATTCCCACACTGACTCCCCGAGTGACTTCGAGCAAGTTCCTGATCCTCTCCGAGCCTCAGTTTCCTTATCTGTCCAGTGAGAATGGCCCTGTCTGCTGGTTCCCACTGCTGTCAGACTTGCCAGCTCTCCCGAGGGCCCTTTGTGAGAGGCGCTGTTCTCAGGGTGGGGAGGAGATTAATTGCTCCTGCTCTCCTGGCCAGAGTGGGAAGCTATGGGGTGGCCGCTTTGTGGGCGCAGTGGACCCCATCATGGAGAAGTTCAACTCATCCATTGCCTACGACCGACACCTGTGGGAGGTGGACGTGCAGGGCAGCAAGGCCTACAGCCGGGGCCTGGAGAAGGCGGGCCTCCTCACCAGGGCCGAGATGGACCAGATACTTCATGGACTGGACAAGGTATTCTGTACCCCCTAAAGCCCCCTCTAGAGTCCCACCCTGTGGTCCCAGGCTTCTACCAAGTCCCAAACACAGGTTCTAGAGGATGTGCCCTCCAAGCACAGTTTCCCTTGTGATTTAATGTCTGTCAAGGTGCTCTTTATTTTTTAAAAAATTTTAAAAGCTTTACTTATTTATTTTCGAGAGAAAGCAGGGTGAGGGGCAGAGGGCCAGGAAGAGAGAGAAACTCCAGCGGACTCCTCACTGAGCGGGGAGCCACAACCCTGAGATTATGACCTGGGCTGAAACCCAGAGTTGGCTGCTTAACGTACTGAGCCCCCAGGTGCCCCGGTCGAGGAGTCCTGTAAGCCATGTGCTGTGTCTCTCTTCATCCCTTAATGCCTCCGTGGCCCGTGACCCATGGCTCATAGGGGAAGGAGACCTGGGCCTGAGGTGCTCCCCTGGGTGTGGGGGCTACAACCCCCCGTGGAGCACTCACGCTTCCTGGGGAGCACCCCTAGGACGCAGCTCTTACACAGAGACAGCCAGTGATCAGAGTCGGGGTGGGACCAAGGCTGTGGATGGCTGACCCCTGACCCCTGGGGTTGTTGGCTGCAGGTGGCTGAGGAGTGGGCTCAGGGCACCTTCAAACTAAACCCCAATGATGAAGATATTCACACAGCCAACGAGCGACGTCTGAAGGTATGACCCCCTGCTGTCCACCTGGCCTCCCCCTTCTGCCTCTCCTGTGGCCCCTTGGAGCATAAGCACCATCCTTCTGTGCCCTTCATCACAGGCAGGGGGCTGGCTGGACCTCAGAGCAGGTGGCCTCTGCAGAGATGGCAGGACCCAGGGGTAGGGAGGGAAGGTGACAGGGCTGGGAGGAACCAGGCCCTGCCTGGGCTGACCGTGACCCCCTGCCTCCCTCCGCCCCCAGGAGCTCATCGGGGAGACTGCAGGGAAGCTGCACACGGGCCGAAGTCGGAATGACCAGGTGCTGCCAGCTCCCGCACTCCCCACTCCCCGACCCCGGGCCTTGTGCATTCCCCGTCCTGGGGAGCCCAGGTGGCAGATGTAGGGCTCTGCAGTGGTCCTGGCTCCCCAGCGAAGCAACACATCTGTGTCCCTGAGTGCCACCCTCTCCTCCCCACAGGTAGTCACAGACCTCAGGTTGTGGATGCGACAGAACTGCTCTAAACTGTCCACCCTCCTCTGGGAGCTCATCAGAACTATGGTGGACCGGGCCGAGGCGTGAGTTTCCTGTGGACACCCGGTGGCAGAGAGGGGCACGAGGGCAGCCAGGGTCTCCTCTCCCCGGGACAGGCTGCCTGAATGCCAGATCTGCATGGCAAGGGTGAAGGGGGTTGGGGAGCCAGGCCCCGGGGCTCAGGGGTGTCCTGGAGCTCCTGGACTAATGAGGTAAAGCAGCCAGGAATGGGGGCATTTCTTGCCATGTTTCCTACTCCCTGCCAGCTGAGCTCAGCAGGCAGGGCGAGCTCACCCTCTGAGGCTTCGTAAGTAGGAGACTAAGGCACTAGGCAGATGCCTGAAGCCTGAGGAAAAGGGCTGCCTGTGCCGGGGGCAGCCCAGGTCAACTCTTCAGCCTGCCTCGGCCCTCTGCCCGCCGCTCCACGCCCCGGTCCCCACCCAGCATGGCTGGCACAGGACCGCCAAAGCTGCCGCCCACTGGCCTCATCCCAAGTTCTGGCTCTTTTGACCTCACGTCTTTAGGGGTGACTTTGCTTCCTCCAGACCTGGCCGATTTGCTGCTGAGAAGTCCCTGTCTGGTGTCAGAGAGAGGGTGACCCCAGCTCCCCGTGACCTCTTGTTCACAGACCTTACCACGTGGGGGAGAACAAGAGCCTAAGACCTGTCGCCCTGGGGGATGCTGGGAGGAATAGGGAGTGACTGCTAATGACTACAAGGTTGCTTCTTTGGGGGGATGAAAACATTCTAAAATTGATGGGGTGACAGGTACACAAAAGTGTACAGTTGAAGTGGGTGAATGACGTCTCAGTAAAGCTGTTTATTAAAACAAACAAACCAAGCAAAACCATCACCTGCAGCACCTTGTCTCTTTGAAAGTGCCCCCTGCTCTTCTGAGGTGCTTGGGCGCCTCTCATGGGCTCACAGATGCGACCCCCCTGCCAGGTGGTGCCCCTCAGCATCCCCTCTTTCGCTCTCACCTCTGCTCAGAGCTGAGGACTGCATCGCCTCGGGTCCCAGCTCCCATCCTGCCCTGGGGAGGCCCCGTGGCCCCGGCCCCGTCCTTGGATCACGCTGCCCCACTTCTGGTCTCTTCCTTTAGGATGTGTTTGTCCCCATGAGGTCGCTTGGTTTCTTGCGCAGGCAGGTCCTTGCAAGGCTGGCCTCGCTCTTCCCTGTGGGGGCCTGCGGGGCGCGGGTGACACAGGCCTTGCGGCAGCTTGTGGACCCCTCAGGCCCCTGCGGCTCTTCTCCCCCCACAGGGAACGCGACGTCCTCTTCCCAGGGTACACACACCTGCAAAGGGCTCAGCCCATCCGCTGGAGCCACTGGATCCTGAGGTGAGTGGGGCGGGGCATAGTGCAGGGGTGCTGTGGAGGGGCTGGGACTGAAGGGAGGGCCCCGGAGGCCCTGACCTCTTGCCCTCCGGCTTCCTACAGCCATGCCGTGGCGCTGACCAGAGACTCGGAGAGGCTGTTGGAGGTCCAGAAGCGGGTCAATGTCCTGCCCCTGGGGAGGTGAGTCAGTCCCCAGTGTCCCGAGGGCTCTGGGGCGGGGCGGGGGTGGGGGACCGTCCCCCATAGTTAGCCGGTCCTTGGGGATCAACGGAAGGACAGAGGAGACCAGCCGGCCAGGGGATGGCCTCTCCGTCCGGGACTCTTCGGCCGCGGAAGGGAGGGCACCGCGCACGGACCCGCGGCGGTCTCTGAGGTGGGGCTGACCAGGCTCGCGAGGGTCCCAGAGCAGGGCCAGAGCTCTGCGGAGAGGTTCGAGAGCCCGTTGCCCTCAGCCTGCCGTTTCGGCTCCGTGGGGACAAGCGTTCCGTCAGCCACGCTGCCTGGGCGGCCGCCCTGACCACAGGGCTTGGCTCTGGGTGTGCACGTGTGTGTGTCTGTGTGTGCGTGTGTCTGTGTGTGCGTGTGTCTGTGCGCGCGCGCTAGGAGCCCTGCTCACCTGGGATCCCCTGTTCCTGCAGCGGGGCCATTGCGGGCAACCCTCTGGGTGTGGACCGGGAGCTGCTGCGAGCAGGTGAGGCGCCCCTCCCCCCGGCGGTCCCCCTCGGCACCTGCCAGATGCCACAGACACACACTTGGAGGGGGCAGGGGGCTGGTTGAAACCCTCATTTATCACCTATGGACAGTGAGGCTCGAGTGGCAAGAGAAGGCTTGTAGCGGCGGTGCATGGCGCTGGGGACACTCAGGGCTCCTGCTTCGCGCCCGGGACCTGTACAAGAGACCCTCCCCGCTTCCTGCGGCTCCGTACTCTCCTCCCTGAAAGGGCCTCAAGGAGGAGGTGGCTGGGCAACCTGATTAGGGGTAGAGGAAGGCCCTCCTTGCCCTCCAGCCCAGCCCTGTTGCCTTCCCCACTTCCTTCTCCAGAACTGAACTTTGGGGCCATCACTCTCAACAGCATGGATGCCACCAGTGAGCGAGACTTTGTGGGTGAGTCCTCGGAGCCAGCCTGCTTGTCCTCTAGGGCCACTCCCCTGCACTGTGCCCTAATTTAGCTCTATCTGGCTCTAATCTAGCCCTGGCTCCCCTCCCGCCTCCTCCCACCCCAAGTCTGGTCCCCCTGGAGCTTCTCCAGAATGAGTGGGGAGCAAGAGAAACCTGGTGACCGGAAAGCCCACTCTCCCTTTCCTCCCGCAAGCTGAGTTCCTGTTCTGGGCTTCGCTGTGCATGACCCACCTCAGCAGGATGGCTGAGGATCTCATACTCTATGGCACCAAGGAATTCAGCTTTGTGCAGCTCTCAGATGCCTACAGGTAAGGCTGGGCCCTGCTCTACCTGGCTCCACACCCGCCAGCATGGCCTCCTTCTTCCCCTGACACCCACCCCCCTGGCCCTGGCCCGGGGCAGACGGGACCTGCTTGCGCTAGACCTCACCTGACCCAGCCAGCAGACCAGCCAAGGGGCAGGGGAGCCCTTTCAGCCCTTGCATCTCTGTCCCCAGCACTGGAAGCAGCCTGATGCCCCAGAAGAAAAACCCAGACAGCCTGGAGCTAATCCGGAGCAAGGCGGGGCGAGTGTTTGGGCGGGTGAGCGGGGCAGGGAGTGGGGGCAAGGCTCTGGGGTGAGCCGGAGGGTACCGAGGGAACTTGCAGGGTGGGCTCTGAGGTCCAGCCTCCTCATTCTCACTCTTTTCTCAGTGTTCTGGGCTCCTGATGACGCTCAAGGGACTCCCAAGCACCTACAACAAGGACTTACAGGTGCGAGGCTGGGGCTGTGGGTGAGGGCCCCGCCTGCCCGTACACCGTGTCCCATTTCTCGGGGCCCTGGGCATCCAGGTGGGGGCCCCGCAGAATTGCCGCCTCCCATCCCATGCACCCGGCCCTTGACTGTCCTTGAGAACTCTCTCCTCTCTGTTGATGTGGGTTGTACGACGTGCTGAGCGTTCCTCGCGGAGGGCAGTGGGATCCCTCAGTGGGGGACAGGGCTGCTGGGCTCTCACCTCCTGCCACGCGCCCCCCAGGAGGACAAGGAAGCCGTATTTGAAGTGTCAGACACCATGAGTGCCGTCCTGCAGGTGGCCACGGGCGTCATCTCTACATTGCAGGCAAGCCTCCCTCTTCTCCCCCAGGCCCCTACATGCCAGGAGGTGGTCTTGAGGGGAGGGGAGGGTGGGTGCATCCGGAAGATCTGGGGCCGGGGGAGGAGGGTGGGTGTTTGCTCCTGCCCCTAGGAACAGCGAAGAGACAAAAGCCACAGTAGAATGGAAGCAGGTTAGATGCTAGGGGTCCCATCCACTGGTCTGACCAGATCTCCTTTTTTGTCACTTATGACGGGAGATTTCAGCTGAGAGACGGCACCATGAACCCGTGTGGACTAGCACCCAGCTTCAATAACGAGCAATCATGGCATTTCTTGCTTCGCTCTCTTTACCCACCACCCACCCCGCCCCCGCGGTTCTGATGCAGCCAAAGCTGGGGACCCCGAGAGAAAGTGCTGGCAGCCCGGATAGCACCCCTAAACGTTATGGGGGATGATGGCAACGCTCCAGCGGAGAGGGCGGAACAGGCTGGGTCAGAGTAGATCTGCCCGGGGCTAAGGGTGGGAGGCTGGCGGCTTCACCACCCAGGGTCCCCAGGACTCACGGCTCCCCTACCGGCGTCCCCCAGATTCACCGGGACAACATGGCACGGGCTCTTAGTCCTGACATGCTGGCCACTGACCTCGCCTACTACCTGGTCCGCAAAGGGGTGAGTGTGGGGTGGCTGGGGTGCAGCGGGAGGAGATGGGGACGTCCCCGGGCGGAGGGCGGGGGGTCGTGAGGGACGGCGCGGGCAGAACAGGGGGCCGAGGAAGGCTGAGTCGGAGCCGCCTGCGCCGGCCGCCCCAGATGCCGTTCCGCCAGGCGCACGAGGCCTCGGGGAAAGCCGTGTTCATGGCCGAGACCAAGGGGGTCGCCCTCAACCAGCTGTCGCTCAAGGATCTGCAGGCCATCAGGTGCGGCCCCTGCCTCCCCGCTGCGGCCCCCGGGAAGGTGCGCCCAGCCCAATGGGGCCCCCGGGGACCCCCGCTGGGCCCTGGCCCACCTGGTCCTCTGTCCCGCAGCCCCCTGTTCTCGGGCGACGTGAGCCGCGTGTGGGACTACGGCCACAGCGTGGAGCAGTACGCGGCCCTGGGGGGCACGGCGCGCTCCAGCGTCGACTGGCAGATCCGCCAGGTGCGGGCGCTGCTGCGGGCTCAGCAGGCCTAGCCCACCCGGCGCGACCCCCACCAAGCCTAGCCCCACCCCCCGTGCCGTGACCCCCCACCACGCCCCCCAATAAAGCCAGCTCGAGGGGAGGCCGCTGCTTGTTCCCTGCCCTGCCTGACTCCCTGAGCCGGTGGCGCTTGGGGGTCTGTTGGGTGGGCAGTGGGGCCATCAAGGCAGCAGAGAAAATGGACGAGGATGGCAGGAGGCGCAGATGGGGAAGGAGCAGAGGGGGCGGCCTTCATTGGAGCCTCCACCCGGCTCAGGCCCCCCACCCTGCACGGCTGGGGCCACAGTAACCTCCTGCCTCTAGAGTCTGGGGGGAGGGGGGACACTGGCCTCCTTGGAGCTTTGATGGCGCCTGACGGGCTTGGGGAACTCAGCCAGTCCCTGTTCATGATCCTTCCTTCCAGTGTCCTCCAGGCTCCCCTGCTCGCCTTCTCAGCTTGCTTGACCCACCCTTCCCTGAACAGTCAGCGGCACCTGTCGTGGGGCCCCGTGGGGGGAATGGTACATTTGGAGGTCGAGTCACTCAGCCAGCCAGCGTGCGATGCCAGGCGCTGGGTGAGCTTCCTACACGTGCGAGGCGTCTCCTTCACCCTGGAGGGTAATGAATGGTCCTGGCGCAGATCGGAGGTCCACAGACAGGCAGTGCAAGGGGTGGGGGGGCTGCCTCCCCCCAGTTGCGGTCAAGGACTTACCTTTACTCTGCAAGGGCCTGAGGCCAGGTCTGACACACACTGAATGTTCAGTAGCAGTGAGTCCTGGAAGAGGCCCTCAGAGACCTCTTCTACATGGATGTCACCAAAATCCTCGTAAGAAATGTCTGACATTTATGTTTCCTTAACAACAGAGCTAAACCCAAGGAAGAATGAATAACCCCTCCCAAGTGTTTCTTGGGAGCAATGGAAACACTTTGTAAACTAAACAGTCAAAACTTCACCAGTGCGCACACCACACCGCATTCCAAAAAGGGCCAAAGCCATGGCTCACAGAATGTTGGCTCCCCAAGTGTGCTTCCTCTTTCACTTACTCCTCCTCATTTGGGAGTTTGTTTAAAAATGCAAACTCTCAGGCCTGAGACCTACGAAATCAGATTCTAGGTGGGGCGCAGCTAGACCTTCAGGTGATTCTGATGCACGTTCAAGTTTGAGAATCACTGATCTCTAGAATCTTGTTACCTAAAGCCACCACAGGTCACCACCTCTCCCAGGTCCCAGCTTGACCTGATCTAGAATCTGCATTTTAACGAATTCCCCAGATACTGGTTGTACACATTAGAGTCAAAGCGCTGATCTAATTAGACCTGAGAAGGTCTAACATCTGGTCTCAGAAGTGAAGGAGGGACTAATGTACATCAAACAACAGACAGGATTAAACTAATGACTGGTATACATATGTGATGCATACGACACAGGGAGCAGTTCCTGCCCTACACCTCTGTCAGTAGGCCACACCACAACCTGAGTGGGAACTCTGTTCTCAAACAATCCTATCAAAAGTTTCTCCTTAATTGGAATCAGCCCCCCAGGGTTTCCCACCTGTAAGCCTGGCCACATGCCCTCTGACCTGAGCAGAGGAATGAGCCTCTCCTGGGTCAGGGAGATCAAGAGTTTGTATGGCTTTTCTCCAGACGTCCATACGTGATTGAGTTACTCCCTTTGTCTGCCTCTTTCCGTTCTGCCAACAATTTACGCCAAAGTTCCATAGGACTTCGGACTGGTTTCCCATTGCTGCTGTAACAAATTACCCCGCATAGTGGAATAAAACAGCATAAACATTATCTAATCATTGTTGAGGTCAGAGTCTGAAATGCGTTTATACTGAGACAGAATCAAGTGACAACAAGCATTTGGGAGAATCTATTTCTTTGCCTCTTCCAGTTTCTAGAAGCCATCTGCATTCCTTGGCTTGTGGCCCTTTCCTTCATCTCTGAGGCCAGCGGTACAAATCTTCAAATCCCTCTGCTTCCTTTGTCACATCCTCTGACTGACCTTTCTGCCCCCCTCTTATAAAGACCCATGTGATTACACTGGATCCACCTGGATATAGCAAGATAATTGCTTCTTCTCAAGATCCTTGACTTAATCACATCTGCAAAGTTCCTTTTACCATGTTAGGTAACATATTCACAAGTTTGGGGGATGATATTGTGGGATCATTATTCAGTTTCCTGTATTTTGTTGTCTGGCTTTCAAAGACTAATATCCAGCCACGGGCCACACATTCACTCCATCCCATGCCCCCCCCCCAAAGTTTTAGCCCCTTAAACATCAGCACAAGTTCTAAATCTCGTCAGCTCAGAAGTCCCACATCTCATTATCTAAATCATCTGAATTAGGTATGAGAGACTGGATATGATCCTCTGGGGCCAAAATTCCTCCTTATCCATGAACCTGAGAATCTCACGTGACTGTGGTGTGGATTAGGGTTCACCCAAACAAACTCGAGAAACAAACGATCTAATTCCAAAATGCAGTGTCTGTCTAGGCATAGGATGACACTTAGAGGCATTTCAATTTATGTATTTTTAAAGATTTTATCTATTTTAGACAGAGCACAAGTGGGGTGGGGGGGGCAAGGAGCAAAGGGAGAGGGACAAGCGGACTCTGCACTGACCATAGAGTCCCATACGGGCCTCGATCCCAGGATCTTGAGGTCGTGACCTGAGCCAAAATCAAGAGTAGGACACTTAATAGACTGAGCCACCCACGTGCCCCAAGGCATTTCAATTTTATTTTATATATATTTTTTAAAGATTTTATTTATTTGACAGAGATCACAAGTAGGCAGAGAGGCAGGCAGAGAGAGGGGGATGGGAAGCAGGCTCACCGCGGAGCAGAGAGCCCGATGTGGGGCTCGATCCCACGACCCTGGGATCATGACCTGAGCCGAAAGCAGAGGCTTTAAGCCACTGAACCACCCAGGCGCCCCAGCATTTCAATTTTAAAAGGAAGAAAACGGAGGGGAAAAAGGAATCCTTGGTTCCAAGCAATTTTGAAATCCAACCCAGAAAATTCCACTAGGTTTCAAGGCCTGGGAATACAGGTTTCCCTGGTATCTGAAAGTACAGTGTTCCTTTGAAAGTTTTTATAAGCCAAAATGATATAAAGTAAAAAAGCAATTGGGACGCCTGGGTGGCTCAGTTGGTTAAGCGGCTGCCTTCGGCTCAGGTCATGATCCCAGCATCCTGGGATCGAGTCCCACATCGGGCTCCTTGCTCGGCAGGGAGCCTGCTTCTCCTTCTGCCTCTGCCTGCCTCTCTGCCTGTGCTCGCTCTCTCTGACCAATAAATAAATAAAATCTTATTTAAAAAAAAGCAATTACAATTAATTTAATGTGGGAACATGAGCATTCCCAGAATTTCTCTTGGGCTTTCTTGGTACCGTCGGACGCATCTTGCTAAGATGCATAAAATAACTCAAGCTGAAAGAAGCACAGATGTTCAAAGCTCTTGGTGGCTGGATGCCGGGAGGCCGGGTGTAGTTCCCGAGCAAGACGCTAGGTGGAGCCGCCCTTGCGCCTTGGGGTGCAGGCGGCCGCCATGAAGGCTCACGGCTAAACAATGGCGATTTTGCTTTCTTGACTTTTTAAAAGCAAACATCTTCGGATTTCTTTTGGTTAGTGAAAACGGGTGCTTATGTAGAGCTCTCATAAAGGCAAGTGGCATAAGGCAAACTTCTGAAAAACAAGGGATTCCTGCAATCCTCCCTGCCCCTAAGCTCCGCCCTCCGGACCTGCCCCGCCCCCCCGCCCCTCAGAGCCATCACCCCCACCCCCCAAGGGTAGCACATCTCTGACACGTGATTATATCGGCCTGTTTCCTGCGGGTCCAATTTTGAGGAAACTCGGAAAGCCTCCTTCAATGTCCTCCTCTCTCTTCCACTCGTCCTTGCCAGCAGCGTTTCTGCTGACATAATACCCTTAAGAGCTTGGCCGGTCTCCTATGAATGTCACGGGGTTCACTTGGTGAGACAAGAAATTCCTCTACAGATCCTTCGAGATAATGCCATTTCTATTCCTGGCTTCTGCTGAGAGAGCTGAGGGGAGCCCTGGTCCTTCACAGAGCGCTCCCAACAACAAAGTACTCGGAGCTTTTGATCTCTTCCAGGCACCAGCAAAAGGTTGTCCGACCACAACCTAACCTCTCTCTCCAACCCATGCTTTCTGACAGTGCTTCTCCTAATTTTAACATCTTTTGAAATCTGGATAGGCTGAGAATTTCCCAAATTATCAAGTCCTGGTTTCTTTTTGCTTCAGAGTCCTTACCTCAATTTATCTCTCCTATTCCATACTCTTAGCTTCAAGGGATGAAGAGAAAGCAAGCTCCTGGCAAAAGGACTGAGCTTGTCTTACTGGCTTTTGTACTAAACTTCCATCATCCCTTGGGGCTTGGGGCAGGCCTCGCTTCACTAGGCCTGCTGTCTTCTGAACAAAATCAAGGTCTATAAATTGGGGGGTGGGTGGAGTGGATGGTTGTGAGTTTAGCAGCCAATTATGTCCAGAATATTTGATTACTGTTCTATTGAATAACCAAAATTGCACTGACATCTACCGCAAAACTGGTAGACTCAAAGTCAACAAAACTCCAGAGGTATGTTCTTTTTTTTTTTTTTTTTAAATTTTATTTATTTATTTGAAAGAGAAATAGTGAGAGAGAGAGAGTACAAACAGGGTGGAGGGGTACAGAGAAAGGGAGAAACAGGCTCTGGGAGCCCCTTGTGGGGCTCCATCCCAGGACCCCAGGATCATGACCTCAGCTGAAGGCAGATACTTAATGACTGAGCCACCCAGGTGCCCCTCATTCCTTTAAAAAAAAATAATACTTTTATTGAGATGTAATTCACATGCCACAAGATACACCCTTTTAAAAAATTATTTTAGAGAGAAAGAGAGCACATGTGTGGATGCTTGTGGGGAGGGGCAGAGGGAGAAAATTTTCAAGCAGACTCCCTGTTGAGCATGGAGCCCCAGATGGGGCTTTCACAACCCATGAGATCATGACCTGAGCTGAAACCAAGAATTGGACGTTTAACTAGGCACCCCAAGACATACCCTTTTATGGGTTCAGTTTAGTGACTTTTAGTGTGTTCACAGAATTGTGTGATCGTCACCACAACAAATTTTAGAACACTTCATCATCCAAAAAGAAGCCCTCAAGAAACTTTTGTGTTTCAAAGGAAGTAAAAGACATTCATAGAATGGGAGAAAATATTTGTAAATTATATACCTGATAAAGGTCTAGTATCCGGAATATAAAATGAACTTTTACAATTAAACAATGAATTGTATACTATTTTAAATTTTATTTAATTAAATTGAAAGTGGGCAAAGTATCTGGATAAATATTTCTCCAAAGAACACATAAAAATGGCCAATAGGCACACTAAACAATGTTCAACATTATTGATCATTAGGGAAATGCAAATCAAAATCAAAATGAAATATCACTTCATTCCCACTAGGATGTGAGTTAATTTTTGTATATAGTGTAAGGAAAAGGTCCAATTTCATTCTTCCCATAAGAGAATCTATTTGTCTCAGTACCATTTGTTGAAAAGATTGTTTATACCCAATTAAGTCATCTTGGCACCCTAGTCAAAAAATAGTTGACCAATATAGAGGGATGAATTGCACGGTATGTGGATTATACCTCAAAAAAACCCTGATATCCCTCTAAAATAATCCACTATTATATTTTACTTTTTAAGTTTTTTCTTAAATTCTGGTTAGTTAACATACAGTACAATCTTGGTTTCAGGAGTAGAATTCAGTGATTCATCACTTACACCACCAGTGCTCAAATGACTATTATTTTAAACAAGTAAGAGCTTTCTACATGGGTCACATGTTCTGCTGAATGCTTTAAGTTTACTTAGATTTTGTGGGATTCATCTACTTCCCTTTCTTGATAACTCTCATTCTTCCAGCCTCACCAGTAGGCTCACCAGCATTCTGCTCACCACCAGCCACATTACATACAGAAATTCTACAAACTTATCACCTTGTTCTCAGTAACCCCAATCTCTTACCAACTCCTGTGGCTGTCTGAATGGGCAAGACTGGGCCTATAATTTTAGTTTGCCAAACATTCAGTTTTTCACTTGTCCTTGTTCAGCTTTCCATTACCTCCACCATGACAACTAAACTGAAGCTTTCACACCTTCTTCAACCTCCCAACCTGATGTGAACATCTCCCCCAAGACTCTGGAAACTACTAATCTACTTTCTGTCTCTGTGGGCTTGTCTACTTGATATGTCATATACATGGAATCATATAATATGTGGCCTTTCATGCCTGGCGTCTTTCACTCAGCATAACGTTTTCAAGGTTCATCCGCACTGTAGCATGTATCAGAATTTCATTCCTTTTTATGGCTGAATAATAACTCAATTACATGCACATACCATATTTTGTTTAATGATTAATGATTGACATTTGGATAGTTTCCACTTTTTGGATATTATGGATGGTGCCACGAAGAATGTACAAGTTTAACAAAAACCTCTTAATAACTAAATTCCCTTCAGTCTTACTTGACCTCCCTGGTGTTCTAGACAGTGCTGACCATTCCTTCAAGAAATCCTTTATTTTTTAAATTTTATTTATTTAGTTGAGAGAGAGAGAGAGAGAGAGAACAAGAGCAGAGGGGAGGGGCAGAGGGAGAAGCAGACTTCCTGCTGAGCAGAGAGCCTGAAGAGTGGCTCAATCCCAGAACCCTGGGATCATGACCTGAGCCGAAGGCAAACGCTTAATGACTGAGCCACCCAGGTGCCCCAGGAATCCTTTTTAAAAAATTAAATACAATGTCCCACAGTTTTAAACGTAATTGTAACATATTTTTAAAAAGATTTTATTTATTTATTTGACAGAGATGACAAGTAGGTAGAGAGGCAGGCAGAGAGGGGAGGAAGCAGGCTCCCTGCTGAGCAGAGACCCCGATGTGGGGCTCGATCCCAGGACCCTGGGATCATGACCTGAGCCGAAGGCAGAGGCTTAACCCACTGAGCCACCCAGGCTCCCCAATAGTAAAATATTTTTAAGAGATTTTATTTATATGAGAGAGAGCAAGCATAAGAACACAAGCAGAGAGGGGGCAGAGGGAGAAGCAGACTTCACTGTGAGTGTGGAGACCAACAGAGGACTTGATCCCAGGACATTGAGATCACGACCTGAACCAAAGGCAGATGCTTAACCGACTGAGCCACCCAGGCACCCAAACTCCCCCCAATTGGAGTGAACTCTTAAACATTTTTTTTATTTATTTATTTGACAGACATAGATCACAAGTAGGCAGAGAGTCAGGCAGAGTGAGAGGAGGAAGCAGGCTCCCTGCCGAGCAGAGAGCCCGATATGGGGCTCGATCCCAGGACCTCGGGATCATGACCCGAGCTGAAGGCAGAGGTTTTAACCCACTGAGCCACCCAGGCGCCCCTGGAGTGAACTCTTAAAGAAAAACAATGCCTCTGGGCACTTTTTCAAGGATGGGAGGAGAAAATTTAATTCTGTATTTGCTGTAATGTTCTGCTAATCTTGAAAAAAAAAAGTATGATGTCACAGAGCTAAAAACAGATTGAAAATTTTTATTTTCTCAAAGCAGAATTACGGTATAAACACACATATTGTAAAACATTAAGAGGCAAAAAACCACATACATAACTCCATTTACATAAAAAACCTGGAATAGCCAAATTTACGGAGACAAAAAAATAGATTAGTAGTTGCTTAGGACTAGAATGGTGGGACAGAAGGGTAGAAAGCAAAGAGCACAGAGTTTCCTTTTGAGGTGATGAAAATGTTCCAAACTTAAAAGAAAAGAAGTTCCCAACTTAATCACAATAATGGTCACACACACCTGGGAATATACTAAAAACTATTGCATTGTACATTGTAAGTGGATGAAATATGAGGTATTTTAATTATATCTCAATGAAAGTGTTTTAAAAAAAATAAACATTAGGGTGCTCTCTTTGCTGAATCCACTGTGAGAATGAAGACATTTTCAGTAACCAGACTGCCCACATTTTAGAAAATGTCATCCCTCTGATGGGACAGTTATTGTGAAAAGCCCAGAAGACTCCTGTGGAGGGATGTCATCAGTGTAGAAATCAGCCTCCTTGGAAAGGCAAGTGAGAGGCTCTGGGTTGACAAACAGAGAGGAACTGGTGACCGTTCCTGTGGTCGGTAGTCAAATATAGCACATGAGCAAGAGTGTTCCATTGGGTTTCCATTAGGGTGCGGTCTGTGTGTGCTCATTTCCCCATTTATGCCTTTATTATGGAGAGCAGTTCTCTTGTTAAAATCTGAAAATTCTTGGATGAAAAAAAATCCATTTGCTGGTTCAAATGAGGCCGGTGTTGCTCGGTCCGTGTCCCAAGCCCCGAAAGTAACTGGCATTGAACTTGTACAAATTCACCTTCTGTGCTTCAGCAAGTTACAACAGTTAATCACAAGGACATGAGAAAATTTTAGATGATGTCTGTCTCTGAAAAAGGAACTCAAGAAGATCTGAGGTTTTCCACCTAGAGTAACAAGATGCCAAATGAGTTCCAATATTTGAGATATTGTTTAAATGCAATGGAATTTATCTATCGGGGAAAAAAAGGAAGTCTTTCGCTCCTGGGTGGCTCAGTCAGTTGAGATCTGCCTTTGGCTTGGGTCATGATCCCAGAGTTCTGGGATCAAGCCCCGTGTTGGGCTCCCTGCTCAGTGGGGAGTCTGCTTCTCCCTCTCCCTCTGCTCCTTCCCCTGCTCATGTTCTCTTGTTCTTTCACTCTTTCAGATAAATAAATAAAATATTTTTTTAAAAATAGGAAGTCTCAGACTTATCTCTGATCAACTGAGTATCCTGTGACTTGCTTGTTAAGCTCAAGGCTGTGACCAGACAACCTTTGTAGGGACATTGGGCGTGGCCGCACCCCACCACAAGGGGAAGCGTGCTCTATTAGCACTTCCTGTCCTAGACTTCAGAAAGTCTTGCGAATGGAGGGTAATTTGGGAAAAGGAATGAATGTGCCATCGACAATGGTAAATGCAGTTTTGGATGTATTACCTTGAATAAGTCATTTTACCTCTCTGAGCCTTAATTTCCTCATCTGTAATGGAGACAGAAGAGCCACTTTATAGTCTTTCAGAGCTGTAAGGATCTCGTCGCAGAATGCCTGCTCATAGGGATTGCTACCACTATGGTCATCCAGCAACAGGAATGCAGAGGGCACCCCCACACACCCCAGGTCACCTTTGCCTCAGTGATGCTCTGTATGCTCTCATTTGGGGGGTCAGGGCCCATGGGATGGTCATGGAACAAGGAGGGGATCAGCTGCCAGAAAGTCAGAGTCCGGCTAACACCAGACAGTGCAGACCCCTGAGTACGAATGTAGTCCCAGCAACTGTCCCAGGAAGAAGGAAAAGGGAGAGGTTCCTTCTGACTGAAGAAACAAAAGAGCTGGCGTCTGAACCGAGCTTGGAAAGATGACCCGGAGAACAGAGCAAAGAACGCTACAGCCTCCAAGACGAGCCTGGGAAAGTATTTCTGGGCCCAAGAGGCAGGGGTACAAGCAGAAGTGCACGGAGGGAGGACGGAAGGGAAGCCCGGAAAAGTAGCTTAAGGCAGACAGACTTCCGGGCCTACGGCACAGTGACTCCACGCTCAGATGTACAATAGCGGTGAATAAAACACAAAAGGAGAAAGACCCCGAAAGATCTCGTCAAGATCCGAGTGAGTGAGACCTCTTTGCGAACCAGACACAAGCAGGAAGTGGGAACAGGGGGCCACAGGGCCTGCCTCTGGCTCATGGGCAGAGGTCCTGGGGTGGCAGGAAGTGAAAGCGCCCGGGGGCACCCCCCCCCAGAGCCCTCAAGATGCCCGGTAAAGGGGGGGATGAACAGACCCTCCGGCCTGCAGCCCTGTGCCTAGCACACGCCGGGGCAACGTCTCCCACGTGAGCACGGGCTCAGGGGCCGCCTGAGGACCGTGTGTTGAGGTGTCGATGGTGAACGTGAAAAATGCAAACAGCCTAAATGCTGAATAGGCCGAGGGCACAACTCGTGGCAGTGTGTTCACACGGGGGAATCGTCTCCAGCAATTCAGTACATGAGCTAGAGCTACCTCTAGCTGCTACTTCACATCTGGCCAAAGCGTGACTCGTGGCCATGTGGGCCTGCCTGGGGTGGGAGAGCGGATCGTCTCCCAGGGAGGGATGCAGCTGCCGGTGACCCGCTCTTCATCTGCCACAGATACTCAAATGAGCAAGGCCACTCGACTGCGGCCAGCGTCAGGGAGGAGTCAGGGAGATGCGCGAAGGCGACTGGTGAGGGGGCTAATTTGTATCAGTTGTATCAGAGAAGGACATCACATGCCCCTTAGTCCCCTCATTTAAAATCATCTGCCTTTCTCCTTCCCAAGCGGTCCATTTTGAGCTCTTTGCTGTCGGTGCGGGTGGAAAGCGGCTGCAGGGTTTGGAGAACCTGCAGGGGAGAGAGACTGTCCGGAAGGGCAACTGCAGGCGCGGAGACTTCGTCATGAAGTTGGTCCAAAGGATCTTGCCTGAATGAAGCGTGGAACTGAGAAGACTCATGAAAGTTCCATCCAGAACTGACACTTGCCTTATTTTCTGTCACTAAACGCTGTCCTCGGAAAGGAGACGCTGATTTACACAGCAACATGGGGAATCGCAACAACACTGTGCTGAGGGAAGGAAGCTAGACACGAGACTCATCCTGTATAATTCTATTTGTGTGAACTCTGGAGAAGCCAGATCTGACCTATAGCAACAAAACGCAGATCGGTCACTGCCTGGGGCCAGGGGTGAGGACAGGGCTGACTGGGAAGGATCGGAGGGTCCTGCCTGGAGTAGTGGGGAAGTTCTACATCTTGACAGTGGTGGTGGGCACTCAAGTGTACATTTGCCAAGTCGTATCCAACTGTGCACTTGGGATGCGCACGCATTTTATTACATGGGAACTATGCCTCCAGAATTTGTTTTAAATTAAAAAAAAAAAAAAGTCCTCGGAAGTATTTCTAAAAGGTGGGGGAAGAACTTTTTAAGAAGTTGAACTTTAGAGACTATTTTTAGATCTTGTAAAAATAATCTTTAATCGCCGAAATAGCTGCCACTTGAATGGGTTGCCGCACGTCGTAACTGCTGCCCTGGTATGGATCGTAAAGCAGCAGGGGCTCCTGGCTGGCTCCGTCAGTAGAGCATGAAGGTCTTGATCTCAGGGTTTTAAGTTCGAGCTCTACCTTGGCTGTAGAGATTACTTAAAAATAAAATCTTCTGGGATGCTTGGGTGGCTCAGTCGGCTAAGCAGCCAATTCTTGGTTTTGGCTCAGGTCATGATCTCAGGGTCATGAGACTGAGCCCTAGGTGGGGCTCTGCACTCAGTAAGAAATCTGCTTGAGATTCTTTCCCTCTCTCTCCCCCTTTGCCCCTCCTCCCTCAAATAAATTAAAATCTTTCAAAAAATAAAATTTTTAAAAATTAAAACAAAATAGCAATTGAAATATCTATTTCTAAAAAATGTAAATACTTGCATTCATATATATTTGTCAATCCTGATGAAAACTGACAGTTCCCTTTTCTCTATATATGTATATAGAGATGTATAAAGCCCATAACTCTGTCAATTCCTGTTCAAACATGAGTTTGAAAGTCTTTGAGAAGCAATACTACAGAGTGACTGCGAGTAAAACCTGGAAGCAGATTGGTTAAGTTCAAATTTCACCTCTGCCCATTACTAGCTCTGTGGTATTAGAAAAGTTTCTTAGTTTTCCTGTGCCTCAGTCACTGTGTTGATAACATGGGAATAACAATAGTGTCTCTCTCATAGGGTCGTTGTGAGGAGTAAATAATACGTGTCTAGCGCCCAGTACATGGCACATGGTGTAGCAGTCAGGTTAGGCTAGTAATGCTGTGGTAATAAACAGCTCTAAAATCTCAGCTGTTTGAAATAATAAAGGTTTATTTCTCACTCCTTGCCACACATCCATCCCAGGTTAGAACGGGGACGTCGATCAGCAATTCAGTCTGATGGAAGCTTAATTTTGACTCATGTTTCCATGGTCTGACCAAGTCAGGAAAAAGGGATGTGGCAGATCAGACACTGGCTCTTAAAATTTCTGCTATTTACATTCCATTTAGCAAAAACAGTTACATCGTCACACCTAACTTCAGAAGGGCAAGACCGTGTGTCTAGAAAAGGAGAGAACCAGAAATATTTGGTGACCAGCACTAATGACCACCATGGTTAGTTATTTTTTTTTAATGTTTTTAAATTTTTTAAAAATTTTATTTATTTGACAGAGAGAGGGAGAACTCGAGAGAGGGAGAACTCGAGAGAGGGAGAACTCGAGAGAGCGAGCACAGGCAGGCAGAGTGGCAGGCAGAGGCAGAGGGAGAAGCAGGCTCCCTGCCGAGCAAGGAGCCCAATGTGGGACTCGATCCCAGGACGCCGGGATCATGACCTGAGCCGAAGGCAGCCGCTCAACCAACTGAGCCACCCAGGCGTCCCCACCATGGTTAGTTATTATAATTGCATTTTGAAGTAGGTAGAGGAGGACTTCATGAGGTGATATTTTTGCTGAAGTCGAAACGAAAAAGGAGAAAGTATGGGAGAAATCTATATAAAGCCTGTAAGGCAGGAATGGGCTTGAAGTATTTGAGAAACAGAAAAATGGTTCAACATTTGGAGAATGAGTGAATGAGAGCTAGCAGGGCTGGGTCTCACAAGGCCTTGTAGGTTGTGGTAAAGAGTTTGAGTTTTATTCCAAAGTGTAATGGGAAGCCACTGCAAGGTTTTAGCCCGGGGACACGGAGTAAGCTTTATAGAGGCCATTCTCTGCGGCTGCTCTTGTTGGGTGGGCATGTGCGGAAGAAGGCAGACCTGTCCCCAGGTGAGGATGCTGGTGTTCTGGACCAAGGCCGCAGCAATATAGCTGGAGACAAGCAGGCACAGGCAAGATTAAGTTTGGAAGTAGAGCTGGCCGACTGGATGCTGGAGGTGAGGGAAAAGAAGGAATCAGTAATAACTCGTAGGTTTCTGGCTTCAGAAACTGACTGGTTATGTTACCTGAAACTGGTTTCATCTCTTGGTGGGTGTCGAGTAAAAGACACAACCAAGCCCAAGAGTAGGAAAGGGCAAGGTTTTTACCTGCAACAGTAAGAACAGCCGGGGTATTTCCCAAACACTGACTCCTTGAACAAAACTTGGGAATTTCTAGGCCAAGGGCACATACATATTTATGAAGAGGCTTGTGCCATGGGGCATTCAGCATAGAATTGGGATGAAAGTCATCTTAAGGTGAGAGTCCAAGTTGAAGTCACAGGGTCAGCAAGCGTCAGCATCATCAGTTCTCTGGCTCTAGCTGGCCGACTACCTGAATGCTCAAAGGGGTTAGATCCTGCAACGATAACTCAAGAATATTTAGCAGGTCAGTCCTCACCTTTGAATCAGAGCTGGGAGTTTGACCACCGATCTCCTGTGCCCGATATGATCAGGCCGCCCCTGACAGCGGCTACTTGTTCTTAGATTTTTTGTTCCCTTAAAATCTTCTCCCGGGGTCTATTCTTCTGCAATTCCAACATACTCCAGGGAGGTCTGCAAGAAATACGCTTTGAGCGAGTGGTGCTTGTCAAGCATAGGTCTCAAGAAGCCTGGGAGCCTAAGAAGACTTTTCTCATGTCAAGAAAGCTATGCCTTGTCTTTCTTTTTCCAGAGACCTCTAACTCCTTCTGCTCACGCTTATTGAGATGGAGATTTTTGTTCCCAAAGTGGAAATTGAGTGGTAGTGGGGTTTTCTGAATCAAGACTTTTGGTTTTCCCCTGTTGATTTTGAGATGCTTTTGAATAATTAAAGGTTGATGTCAGGTAGTACTTTGATATATAAATTCAGAGCAATGTGGAGTGGACAAGGCTGTAGATGTAAACTGAGGAGTTGTATTAGGTATCTGCTGATACGTAACAAATTACCCCAAAGCTAGTAGCCTAAAGTAACAAACATTTATTATCTCACAGTTTCTGTTGGTCAGGAATTTGGGTAATTCTTGTTCTGGGGCTCTCATAAAGTTTCAGTCAAGGTATTAGCTAGCTGGGGCTGCAGTCACTTGAAAGCTTGATAGGGCTGGGGGATCCATTTCTGAGATGGTGAACACAGAAGGCTATTGGCAAGAGGCACATGCAATACCATAGAGTACTTCAATGTCCTTCAGGACTTAGCAGCTACTTCTCTAGCAAGAGACCCAAGACAGCAAGAGGCAGAAACCACACTATGACCTAGTCTTAGTAACAACTTCACTTCTGCCACCTTTTTTTGATCTCACAGACCAACCCTGATGTGATATGGGAGGAGATTACACAAGGACATGAATTTCAGGGAATTTTATCATCATATAAACAGTATAAAAAGCCATGAGAATAGATGAGATAATTTGGTTGTGGAGGGAGAATACAGATAAAGAACCCTAGGACACTTCAACATTTAAAGACTGGTCAGGAGAGAAGGAGCCAGTAGGGGAGGCTAAGAACTGGTTAGTGAGGCAGGAGGTAAAGCAAGAGCATGTAGTTTCACAGAACCCTAGGGGACCATTGACTTGAACAACCAAGCCAAATGTCATGGAGAGTAAGCAGACTGCAAAGCAGTTTGGATCTAACAACACAAAAATAATTGGTGATCATGCCAAGAGCAGTTTCCAAGGAGTTCTACCCTGATTGGAATAGGTTGAGGGTAAAGAGAATGGAAAAATCTGGCAACATTGAGCACAGAAAATCCTTCTGATAAATTTTGCTATGGAGGACCTCAGGATCAAGGAAGAACACTTTTCATGATAGGAGATCTAGAACATGTTTGAATGCTGTCCAGAAGCAGGAGAAACACTGTCAATGTCAAGAGGCCTGGGAGGGGTCACTGAGAGGACGTCCTTGAGCAGGCATGAAGACACGGGATTCTGAGCCCACACAGAGGGGCTGGACTTTGAGGGGAACAGGGACAATTCATCCAGGGAATAGGGATGTAGGCAGAGAATGCAGGGGTAGCTGCAAGGGGGCGGGTAGATTTGGTGGTGGAAAGAAGGTGAGGGATTCCCTTCTTAGAAAGGTTTTATTATTTCTTCCTTTCCCTTCCCTCCCTCCCTTCATTTCTTCCTTCCTTCTTTCCTTGACTTAAAACAACAGAAATTTATTATATCACAGATCTGGAGGCCAGAAGTCTGAAATCAAGGTATTAGCAGAGTTGATTCTTTCTGGAGGAAAGGCATTAACAGTATGATATTTGGGAGGAACATCACATTTTGACTGTTTTGATGGGGAAACAAAAGGCAAACCGTGGACAGAGTAGAAGCTGACACCGCACAACCCTCCCCCGAACCCAGATGGGATATGTGTGCCGTTCCTCACACACTCCCGGCTGCCCTACAGCTAAGGACAGGAAAAGCAAGGAGTAAACTTGTAGAGATCACAATCCTGCAAGACAGGCACCTCCCCCGTTAGCAGGTGTTAGCAGTCTACAGGAACGAGGCGTGTCTATCAACACCCCAGCTTCCAGAGGGAAATGTAGATCCGAGAAAACGTCCTTCCGACCCGAGGCCCAGGGGACACGGCACGGTGTAGTGCTCCTCCGGAAGCTCCCAGCTGTCCCGCTGGAGGGAAAACCACCCCAATGGGACAGCGGCAAGGCCTCCGGTATCCTGTGCGTCTTTAACACGTGAAAATCCTTCTGAAACTTCCCTTTCCTTCTCTCCCCCAGCCCCGCAGGGCATCAGCCACCCCTCAGGACCCGCGTGCGGCGGCTCCTTCTGCTCAGGTCCTGTCCCCGTCCGCCCCACTGAACCTCACCCAAATTCCCAAGCCCCGCAGCCCCAAGTGCCTGTCAAGGACACTGACTCGCGTCTACACTCCCCTCCGGAAGGCCGGCGGCCGCGGAGAGGCGCCGCCCTTGCACACTGCTCACGCTGCTGTACCCCCGGGGGATATGGTGGAAACTCACGTTAATGCCTCGGTACAGGGAAAAGCACCTGACCGTGACCGCGGCAAGGCCTCGGACGTGCCACAGGTCCTCTTCGGCACAGGAAAGTGCTGAAAATCTCCCTTGTCCTTAGCTCCCCCAACGCAAGCGCATCATCCGCCACCCCTCGGGACCCCGGAGCGGCGGCTCTTGCTGCCCACGGGTCCTGTCCCCACGCTTTAATAAAACCACCTTTTTGCACCAGAGCCACCTCAGGAGGGCCATGGGCTCAGCCCCTCACCCCACCTCGATTCCCGAACCACATTAAGGCGGCCGCCGGTGGAGGCCCAGGGCCAAGCTACGGCCGCGGCGTGGGCACCCCCAGGCGCGGCAGAGGCTTTGCCTGGGCTCCCGAGGCGCCGGCCGAGTCCCTGGGGCTCCCACCGGGCGCGGGCCCGGACTCACCAGCTGGGGACGGCCAGCGACCCCCCAGGCCAGGGACCTGTCCGCCTTCCGGAGCCGGGGCGGGGCCCGGGCGTCCGTCTCCTAAGGCTCAGGTTCGGGCTCCGCGCTGGCCCTCCCCGCCGTCGCCTTGGGGCCGCGGGGAGCGGGTCCCTCCGGGGCACCTTCCGGCCTCGAGCTCCTCCGCACCCGGCATCCGCCTTCCAAGATGGCGCGGGCGGCGGCGGCGGCGGCGGGTCACGTGACCGCGCCGCCCCGCCCCCTCCCGCGCGGCTGGGAGCGGGGCGCGGCCGCAGTCGCCGGTGGGCGAGCGGCCGGAGGCAGGCATGCACCCGGCGGCCTGGGCGGCGCTCGGCCCGCTGCTCTGGGCCTGCGGGCTGGCGCTGCGGGGCGGGATGCTGTACCCGCGGGAGAGCGCGTCGCGGGAACGCAAGGAGCTGCACGGCCTCTGGAGCTTCCGCGCCGACTTCTCCGAGAACCGGCAGCGCGGCTTCGAGCAGCAGTGGTACCGGTCGCCGCTGCGCGAGGTGCGGGCCCGCGGGCGGGGGCGGCCGGGGGAGCTGCGGGAAGGGCGGGCGGGGCGGCGGCCCCTGCTCGACCCGGTCGGCTGGGACAGGCGCCGCGGCCGGGCCCCGAGCTGGAGCGCGGGAGCAGGGGAGCCCTTGGCGCCGTGTCCCCAGCTCTGCCGCGGCACGAAGGAGCCACTGCAGGGCTCGACACCCGCCCAGCCGGGGACCCCCCCCCCGGCCTCCCGTCTGACTTTGGGGGTGCAGTCGGCCCTCGTGTTCACGGCGCGCGTCTCTCCGAGGCCCCCTCTTGCCCTCCGCTCGGCCTTCACGGGGAGGAAGGCCGGGGGCCGGCGTGTGCGCCCGAGCTTCCCCTGCCGAGCGGTCCCTGCCCCCGCGCCTTCCTCCGCGGGCGGTCAGCTGACGGTCTTCCTCTTAAGGTCGGCTCACCCGTCCGCCGGGCTCAGCAGCCTGCCCCCTCCCCCACCTGGCCCACCAGCCCCGCAGACGTTTCTCACCGAGTCACACACCCGTTCAGCCAGTGTTTATTGAGTCTCTGGAAATCCCCGACGCTCTTCCCCAGGCTGCTTCCAGGCCCGCTGAGCGTCTGTCCCGTCCGTGCCTGGCCTTGTACCCGAGGGGATCCGGGGGTTCCCTGCCAGGTTCAGGTTCTCCCAGTTAGGCCAGCTTGCCCTCAGGCAGTATCCCGTGGGCCCCAGAAGGCCTTCCCTGACCCCTACGATAGTTCCCGCCACCCTCCAGACCCTTCACAGAGCTGACCACCTGCCCGCGGAGGCCTCGTTTTATTCCTGGCACCTAGAGCAGCCCTGTAGATTCGCTGCACACTGTCCATTACATGTATGAGCGACCACCATCCGCTTAAATGAACTCCATGAAAGGCACCAGTCAGGTGCTGGCAGAGAAGGACAGTGGCGGGGCGCCTGGGTGACTCAGTCGGTTAAGCGCCTGCCTTTGGCTCAGGCCATGATCTCAGCGTCCTGGGATGGAGCCCTGCATCGGGCTCCCTGCTCAGCAGGGAGTCTGCTTCTCCCTCTACCCCTCCCCCTGCTTGTGATCTCTCTCACTCTTTCTCTCAAATAAATAAAATCTTTTACGAAAAGAGGAAGAATGACAACGATGGGATGGCCTGGAATCCCAGGGCCTGGGAGAGTCATCTTGTCCAGCTTTCTTCCTGCAGGCAGGGTTGTGGGAGGACCTGGCCTCCAGGGAAGGGGGCTGCCTGGGTCCTGGTCTTAGAATCTAAGGTGCTCTGGACCTAATCTCAGCCCTTCTCTCCTCAGTCGGGCCCCACACTGGACATGCCGGTTCCCTCCAGCTTCAACGATGTGGGCCAGGATAGGCAGCTGCGCAGCTTTGTCGGCTGGGTGTGGTATGAGCGGGAGGTGACCCTGCCCCAGCGATGGACCCAGGACCTGGGCACAAGGGTGGTGCTGAGGATTGGCAGTGCACACTACTATGCCATTGTGGTCAGTACAACGGGCATCAGGCAGGGCGAGCGGTCAGGTGCAGGTGCCGAGCAGCTTGGGGCTGCCTGATTCGCAGGGGTCGCCTGACAGCCTGCCCCCGGGGTGGATGGGGGGCACGCTCAGGCCCTACTCTGGGGTTAGTGGCCGGGGTCAGGGAAGGGTTGCCCGATCTGTTCTGGAGCTTGGTTCCTCTGTCTGAGTCAGGCGGCAGTCGGCAGGGCCCTCAGGCCCCACATACTGCCCTTCGTGTGGGGGGTGCCGGAGGTGGCAGGCACCGACTTGTTCCTCCCTCCCATATCTCCCTGTGTCTGCAGTGGGTGAATGGGGTGCATGTGGTGGAGCATGAGGGGGGGCATCTCCCCTTCGAAGCCGACATCAGCAAGCTGGTCCAGAGTGGGCCCTTGTCCTCCTGCCGCATTACCATTGCCATCAACAACACGCTCACCCCCCACACGCTGCCGCCAGGGACCATCCTCTACAAGACGGATACCTCCAAGTGAGCAGCACCCCGCCCCCCTCTCCACTCCACCCCACTCCCCACCCCGCCCATTGGTCTTCCCACTAGGGGCTGGGTGGCCTTAGCAGAGGTGAGGCCCTGGCTCTGGGAGGCCAGGCAGATGTTCGAGCTGAGGTCGAAGGACCAGAGCAAGTCCACAGTTGGGCATTTTTCTCCCATCCTAGGTACCCGAAGGGTTACTTTGTCCAGAACACAAACTTTGACTTCTTCAACTATGCGGGACTGCATCGGCCCGTGCTTCTCTACACTACACCTACCACCTACATCGACGACATCACCGTCACCACCAGCGTGGACCAGGGCACTGGTAAGGGCTCCTGGAGCCTCCCTCGGCCAGGCCCCAAGTGGCTCTGCTCCCTGTTTAGAAAGATCCTCTAGGGGAGAAGCTCTCCCAGCCCCTCTTCACCCGCAAGCTTCCCATCCACCTAAGAGGAGCCGCAGTCCAGCCTGTCGGAATAGGCATGGGCAGCAGAAATCACCCACCTGGCCCGACCTCATTTTGTGAGGAAAGGAAGTGCAAAGAGATGCGGGGCTTGCCTAAGACCATAGCTCCGGGTGGATAGCTTAGGGTTCATGAGAAGCATGTCTCTTCCCCCTGTGCTGCCCTCCCTGCAGACTGAGACTCAGGGTGGTGGCCCCAGGGAACTGTCCTCTGTATGACCCCGGCTGTTTCCTTCCCCTCTTTTGTCTGATCTGTCTTGTCCCTTGCAGGGCTGGTGGATTACCAGATTTTTGTCCAGGGCAGTGAACACTTCCAGGTGGAAGTGCGTCTTCTGGACCAGGAAGGCAAAGTCATGGCCCAGGGGACAGGGTGCCGTGGCCAGCTGCAGGTTCCCAACGCCCACCTCTGGTGGCCCTACCTGATGCATGAGCACCCCGCCTACCTGTACTCTTTGGAGGTAATGGTGGTTAGGCCTGGGGCTGCAGAAGGCCTTTTGCCCCTACCCAGCAGCTGTGGCTCCTGGTGGCAGGGCGGGGGGTTCAGGACAGGCACACCAGGTCCCCTGAGCTTCCCAGTCAGTTGGATCGCAGTGTTCCCTGCCTGGTCTTCTCAGGGCTTGGTGAGGAGCCCAGCGTTGAAGAGCAGGCACGGGGCGGGGTGGGGGAAGTTTCCTCCTTGCTGGTGGCAGAAGTCGGGAATTTCCGCATCTGTCAGCTTATGGGCCCAGGCGTGGGCCCCGCGGTGCATGTGCCAGGCCTTCCTGCTGAAGGGAGGGCTGTGCGGGGCTCAGGCCTGCAGGGAAGCCCCACACCCGGTTCTCTGCGTTCGCAGGTGAGGCTGACCACGCAGACAGCAGCTGGGGCTGTGTCTGACTTCTACACTCTCCCTGTGGGGATTCGCACTGTCGAGGTCACAGAGCAGCAGTTCCTCATCAACGGGAAACCTTTCTATTTCCATGGCGTCAACAAACACGAGGACGCAGATGTGAGTTGTGGCCTCTGGGCCCCTCGGAGGGCCATGTCCTATCCTCACTGTCCCCACGGCCCCTGAAGCAATCGAGGTGACTCCGAGCAGTTCAGCATAGTGCTGGAAACCGCTGCCCGACGGGCTGTGCTGGGGCCACACAGAGGGCTAACGCGGTGACCCCTGGGCGGCCTGGCTTCAGAAAGTGCGCGGGGCGGGGGTTCGGGCTCACCCCACCGTGCTCTGCCCCAGATCCGGGGAAGGGGCTTTGACTGGGCCCTGCTGGTGAAGGACTTCAACCTGCTGCGCTGGCTCGGGGCCAACGCCTTCCGCACCAGCCACTACCCCTACGCGGAGGAGGTGCTGCAGCTCTGCGACCGCTACGGGATCGTGGTCATCGACGAGAGTCCGGGCGTGGGCATCGTGCTGGCGTGAGTGCCCGCCCCGGCCCCGCCCTCGAGCCCGCCCCCTCCCTAGGCCCCGCCCCTGGCCCCGCCCCTCCCGACCGCGCCCGCTCCGTGTGCCGCAGCCAGAGCTACGGGAACCGGTCTCTGCAGCACCACCTGGAGGTGATGGGGGAGCTGGTGCGCAGGGACAAGAACCACCCCGCCGTGGTCATGTGGTCCGTGGCCAACGAGCCCGCCTCCTTCCTGCCGCCCGCCGGCTACTACTTCAAGTGAGTGCTGCCGCCCTGGGCCGGGTCGGGGCTGACGGCGCGGCTGGGGGGAGGGGGACGGGGCGGAGGGGCGCGGGCAGCGGGGGGCGGGGATGGGGGGAGGGGCGCCGGGCAGGTGCCGCGTCCGCGTCCGCGCCGCCCTCGCCGCCGAAGTGTGAGCCGCTCCAGGCGAAGTTCCAAGCCGCACCCGTTCCCACCGTCTCTGTTTTTCCGTTGTCCCCATTCCTGGGAAGTTGCGCGTATGTTAAAGGTGCAGAAAACCGCCGGGTGTTGCTTCGGGTTCACTTGTCAAGTGCAGTTCGGTTCTGTAAGACCGCGTTTTCCCGCAGATAACCCTGCGCAGGCCTGTCCATGACGGACACGCTCCCACTGCTCTCAAGTGACACCGTCGCCCTCAGTGCCAGTAGCTCCTCTGTCCCCCACCAGGCATGGCCGGGACAGAAGCCTCCCTTAGGGGCAGTGCTGGCAACAACTGCTGCCCTGCGGGGAGAGTCCCTTGGTTCCTTGTGTTTCTTAGGGTCACAGGTCATGCAGCTGTAACTAAGCTTGCAGAGGGGGGTCACTTGCTCTGGGGGCAGCAGAGACCGTCCCAGTGTCACGGAGCGCTGTGAGCTGAGCTGTGGGTAGAAGATGCACGGCTCTGAGCCCAGGCCCCCCTGGGCAAAGGACTGCCCGGCACACACAGCCCGGAGCCTTGGGGCCCTAGGCCGCGCTGAGGCAGGGCTGGGGGACAGACGTTTGTTGTGGAGCGGGAAGAAGTGCTGGGGAACAGGTGCCCGAGGTTCCTACCAGCTGTTCGGGGAGGTGCGTGACGGCCAGGGCAGTGGGGAGGCAGGCAGGCTGTGGCTAAAGCTGCCTGGGCCTGAGGAGCTCAGCGAGGCGTCGAGGCTTCCCAGTGGCACACGGGCTGTTTCAGAGTGTGGCTTTGGGACTCGGGGTGAGGGATCGCGTTCTGGCGTGGGGAAACCACAGCCCTTGAAAGAGAAGGGCAGTGTGGGGAGGGCTTCGAGGAGAAGGATGCTGTGGGAAGAGAGAAGCAGGCTTGAGCTGTGAACGTGGTGCCCTGCACTGGGGTGGCCTCTGACGGGTCCCTGGGCTGAGCCCCGACCACAGGCGGGGTCCTCTGTTGGGAAGCCTTTTCTCAGGGTCCCTCCCTGATGAACGCGTCTCAGCGTCAATGCTGTTTCTTCTGAGTCTGGGCTGACTCGCCCCTGTCCGTTAAGTGCCCCCGTCACTGCCTCCCAGAGCTCTGCGCCTCGCCGCCATGGTCCTCCTGCCCCTTGTCATCATTCATAGCGTCTCCCTGCGCGAGTGCCTGCTCCCACTGCTCCACCCAGCTGCGGACGCCCGGACTGTTGTCGGGCCAGTGCCCTGGGCGCAGCCTGCGTCCTGGCACACTCCGCCCCCCACCCCGCCGCCTTGTGAAGTTTGTATCCATCCTGGTCTACACCCACGCATTCTTCCTCTTCTTCTTCTTCTTCTTCTCTTTTTAAAGACTTTATTTATTTATTTGTCAGAGAGAGCTCGAGCTCAAGCAGGGGGAGCAGCAGGCCTAGCAGGCAGAGGGAGAAGCAGGCTCCCTGCCGAGCTAGGAGGCTGATGTGTGACTCCATTCCAGGCCCCTGGGATCATGATCTGAGCCGAAGGCACACGTTTAACTGACTGACCCCCCAGGCGCCCCTCACCCCACGCATTCTTGTTTTCAAGAGCTTTTCCAGAGATTGGGAATGCAGCTTTTAGCCACACCGACCCCAGGACCCCAGCTTCGGGTGCCTGCACACCCCCGCGACGGCGGCCCTCTCTCGGGGGCGGGGGGGACTTGGGGACGGAGAAAGATGCTGGGGAATGTGATCTAAGGCTAGAAGGACGTGTTTGCTCCCCTCAGGTCCTCTTCAGGGTCGGGAGGAGAGCAGGGTTTTGGCTGGGAGATGGGATGGAGAGAGAGAGAGAGAGATGGCTGTCCGGGGTCCTTCCCGGATTGACGAGCCTGTGTCTTCTGCCCTCCGTGGACAGGACGCTGATTGCTCACACCAAAGCCTTGGACCCCTCCCGGCCTGTGACCTTTGTGACCAACTCCAACTATGAAGAAGACCTGGGGGTGAGCCTGGGGGGTCCCCTGCCTGTCCTCTCACCGTCTCTGGTGCTTGCTAACATGGGCTGCTGGGAAGAGCCTTGAGCACCCGGTCCGCGCGCTTTCCTAGACGGTCTCCGGGTGAGAGCGAGCCAGCTGCTGACCTGCCGGGCAGTGACTCCCGAGTCCAGGCAGGCGGGTTGTCAGTGCAGACTCGGCGCCTGACGCTGCTCGGCTGGAGAGCACGACAGTGGTCACCGTCCAGGGTTTCTCAAACCTGGCCGATTGTCAGAACCCCAGGGTGGATGCCTGGATTCTGAGACTCCGGGTTGGTGCGTCCGGGGTGGCAGTCTGAGTTTTTGGAAAGTTCCTCAGCGATTGCAGTCGTCACCTCGCTCTGGGAACCACAGGCTGGGATGGAAGGGACAGCCGGGCTCCCGCATGACTGGCGAGCAGCAGCCCCTTGGAAATGACGTGTGCCATTGCATGAAGCTGGGAGACGTGGGCAAGAAAATGCTTCTTCACGAGAGAACTCAAGGCCGGTACTTAGGAGGGAAGTGCAGAGGGAGCGAGGGAGCAAACATATGGAAGGAACGGAGGAGAAAATGCAACATACGAATATAAATTAGGAACTCTCACCTTAGCACGGATGGGAAAGGTTTGTATCCCCGGGGCTTCCCTCGCCATCTCTCGAGAACACCCCTTCAGGAGACTGGCAGACCCCAGCGTGGCACAGGCAGGCGTGGATGTTCTCGGAGCCCAGGTGGCATCTCTTCTTGTTCTGGTCTCCCGTGCGGACAGGGCAGCCAGTGCCTGAGCCTCCGAGGGTCTTCAGCCTCCTGGTGGGATGTGCCATCTGGGCGCATGTGTCCCCCACAGGCTTCCTTCTCCCGCCTGCTGCTTTCAGTGACATACATACTCTAACTGCTCTCAGGTGACACTGTTGGGCAGGACTGATCCCGTTCCTTAAATGCCAGTAGCTCCTCCCTGCCCCACCAGGCACTGTCTGCCATCGCTCTTGGGAAGGGGCTCCGTCACCTGGGAAAGTCAGACCGCGTCAGTCCCATGGCAGGCTCTGGAGATTGGCGTTGGTTCAGATGACGGGAGGGACCGGACACTGGCTGCCTAGTGTTCGCCACTCCGTCCTGGGCACTGCACCGTGTAGACGCGAGGCGGTCCTGCCCGTGCTCTCCGCTCCCCGCCAGGAGGGAGTTTTCCGGCCACCCCGCGGCCCATCCCACCGTCTCACGAACAGCAGGCTTAACCAAGGTCTTTGCGAGGGGAAAATCTGCGTCTGACCTTCGGTGGGAACTTTTCTCTAGGGCCAGGTAAAGGAAGGCCAGTGGGACGGGAGTGCTGTGGAGAGAGGAACAAAATCCAACGCCACGGGCCCTGGGCTGCAGCAGGGCCGGCTCGCAGGGCGCCTCTCTGCCTCTCCAGAGTCCAGCTCGGGGCTCCGGAGCGCCCGTCCAGAGTCAGCGCCTTGCCCGATGGTCACTCCGGCCTACGCTTGCCGCACACGGGAGCTCCTCCGTCGCTTTGTGCTCCCCCCACACCTCCCCTGCGGGAAGCGCCCCCCAGTCGGCGGGCCCTAGAGCCCCAGACCGGCCTTCTGGTCGGTGAGCAGGCTTCGCGCTCTCATCCTAGGCGCCGTATGTGGACGTCATCTGTGTGAACAGCTACTACTCTTGGTATCACGACTACGGGCACTTGGAGGTGGTTCCGCTGCAGCTGGCCACCCAGTTTGAGAACTGGTACAGGACTTACCAGAAACCCATAATCCAGAGCGAGTACGGAGCCGGGGCCATCACAGGGTTTCACCAGGTAAGCAGTGAGGGGCTTCTGTTATTTCTTCACTCTCCAGGACGGGCGTGTCCGTCATTCCCCCGGGCCAGAAAGGTGCTCCTCTCCCAGCCCTCGCTTGTGCGGACGATCTCCCTGCGGTTCTTCAGGCTCACGCTGTCCTCCAGGGCTCAGGCCTCTGCCTCCCTCGCCTGGTCCTTCTGGCCTGGTTTCCAGAGAGCTTCCCAGTGGCTGCCCGCGTCCTCTCCTGAGCAAATCCAAACCCTGGGGGTCCCGTCATTGGCATCCCGTGGCTCCCCCGTGAAAGGCCCAGTCCCGGGCCGGGGCGGTCAGCGCCCTTCGCCCTCTGCCGTCCCCCACCCAGGTCGTTGTCATCCTCTGCCTTCACTCGTGGCCACTGGACTGTTCTCACTGTGCTCGTGGGCTCCTGCTCTGGTGTGGGGGGTCCCTTCTCCCGGGACGCCCGTGTGAGCACCACATTCGCTGACTCCTGGGCTCCCACTCGGTGTTCGGTCTCAGGTCCGATGTCCCCTCCTCGGTGAGACATCAAAGGAACGAAGCTGTCTCTTCTGCTTGGGCTCTGTCTCAGCCTTTCTCACTGCACACCGTCATTATTGCTTTGACTCTCCCCTTGGCCAGAGTGTAGGCTCCAAGAGAGCGGCGGATTCCTAGTTACCGTCGCCTCCCAAGCCCTCGGCAGCCTCCAGCGCTCGGAGGATGCTAAACAATACTCGGGGGAAATGAATGAAATCTCGGAGCGAGGTTTAATCACTAGCGTGTTCCCTCCCTCTCTCTCTTTTTTATTAAATTTCCTCACCAAAGATGAGATGCTCCTGCGGGGATTTTCTCCTGTGGATTCTGGAGCCACAGCCAGGCCCCCAGCCTCCCCAGCCCCCTCACAGTCGCCTGTCACAGATGTCAGATTCCGTGTTGACGCACAATATGCTTATCCTTGCTGGGTCGGACCCCCCCCCCCCCCGCCGTATTTCTCCGCTCAGACCCTTCAATTCATCTTGCTTACACGGGAGGCTGTTGTGCAGACGGGTGGGCGAGGGGAAGCAGCCTACGAGAACGATGTATATTCGTACCAGCCCTTCGTCCCGAAAAGGTCATGAACTTGGAATGTTTAAGCAGCTCAGTCTGCACCTAGCGCTGATGGGACCTTTTGCGGTTTGGAATTTTTTTGCAGTGCGACCAGTATGGCCGAGTCGATTTAGTTTAATTCAGTCTTAGGTTTAAATAGCCACGTGTGGCGAGCGTTAGGCCAGGCAGGGTTGGTAAGAAAACCGCATGTGGCCCTGCCCTCAGATTCGCTCCAGCCAGAACCAAACATGGTTCCGTGGTAATGTGACATCATCAGCGCGTCCTATGTAGCATTTTGATCCTTCTCATTGGAACAGAAAACCAAAGCCTGCGACGTTTTATTCTCTTGCGAAAGGAAGGAGACACTGCCTCCTTGAACCTTGAACTTGCAGTGCCCCCAGATTCCCACGGAAGGCATCTGAACGAGCCTTATGTCTCAGTCCACCACACGGAGGCGCCCTCCACCGACCACCCTCTCCTGTTGACCCTCATTACACTTAGAGCTGGAGGGCCGAGCTGCAGGCCCAGGGATGCTCCTACCTTTCCCGCCTCGAGGCCAAAGCCGCCAGGGAAGCAGACACTAAGTGGTGACTTGTGGAATGGGTGGGTGCTGAGTAGCAGCCGCTCCCCGGGACCAGACCAGCTGAATGTGACGTGAGGGCAGTGAGTCACCCTGGTTCTCCATTTACACACTGGCAGCTACTTAAAACTTGAGGCTTAAATTTATTGTTTGGGGGCGTCAGTCATTAAGCCTCTGCCTTCGGCTCAGGTCATGGTCCCAAGGTCCTGGGATCGAGTCCCGCATCGGGCTCCTTGGTCAGCGGGGAGCCTGCTTCTCCCTCTGCCTGCCCCTCCCCCTACTTGTGCTTGCTCTCTGGCAAATAAAATCTTTAAAAATAATAACAATAATAGATAACATAAATTTATTATGTGAAGACTTATTTTTACTTTCCGTGTAGCTCAGCTTTAAGACTACACCGATGAATAGACATGGAAGAGTAAGAACAAGAAAATACCAAATTCTGTAGATACGTAAAGCAGTTACTCACTCAGGTTCTTTACCAAAATCCCTGGTCTTTACTCCGGGCTACCTCCGACCCTGGCTGTGTCTGCACCAGCACCAGCACGTGCTGCACTCACTACAGCTGCTGGGAAGTTGGGTATTTTGGTTACCATCACGTGGGTCTTCATTTTTTCTAAAGTTTACAGTCGCGTCAGTTCTGCCTCTTCCGTTCTCCCTGTGCCCCGAATTCCAGGATCCACCGGTGATGTTCAGTGAGGAGTACCAGAAGGCTCTGCTGCAGCAGTACCACGTGGTTCTGGATGAGAAACGCAAAAACTATGTGGTTGGAGAGCTCGTCTGGAATTTTGCCGACTTTATGACTGACCAGGGTGAGTGGCAGTTTGGCTTACGGAACGGACCGTTTCTCATTCGTTCGGGTTGGCCTGTTAGTTCGGGGCAGTTGGCTGTAAGGACAGTGGAAACGAGGGGGGGAAGCTCCCATCAGCGCTGGTGACATGGAATTTCCTGGGAGAAGCAAGTCGTGTTTAGCAAGCAGCAGTCACTTGCCTACTTCCCACATCATTTTATGGTAAGAAAAAAAGCCCACAGAAGAGCCCATTGTCTTGAGGCAAAAATGACTCCTGAACCTTAGTCTGTTTCACCACAGGGTGAGGAGAAATCGGACTTTGTGTTGAATTTCCTTGTGGGACGAGCCCGTTATTCCAGAGCCGGGTACAGAGCCTGGGAAACGGGGTATTGCGTGTGTTTTCCGTCGTTCCCCCAGAAGAGGCAGCTTTAGAGCACAAGCAGGCGTCGCGGTGTTGTGCATGTGGAGGCTCTCGGGCCGCATGCTCCGGAGTGGGGCGGCAGGAGGGCCACTTCAGCTAAGTCCCAAGCGAAGGGACCCGGTTTCCCCCTGTGCCTCCAGGTGTTCCAGCCTGTAGCCCAGCCGTCTGGGGAGGTGAGGAAGGGTTTGGCGCTGGTGGGAATTAGAACGTGTCACCCGACAGGGAAAGACAAGTCTTCGCAAGGGGACAGTTTCATTAAAAACCAGAATGGAGAAGGGGGTAAAGAGGAAGAGGAAGGAGAACGTGAGCCTCTCCGTGTTGGGCAGAGGAGATCAGTGGCTTCCGCAGCCTTGTCTGGCGAGTGGGCGCGTCGCTCCGTGTCCTGGGACAGAGCCGTGTGACCGGACGGGTCACCTGGCTCCGAGAGGGGCGCGGGCCGACCCAGGCATCCCTGGTACCAGGCTTGTCACGGCCGGGCCTTCCGTCCAGCAGAGGCTGCGCGCGCCGGAGGGGACGAGCGTGGCCCGCCTGGCCCCGGCGCTGCCCCGGCTCGGAGCCGCCTCTGCGGAGACGCCCGTCCGTCGGGGCAGCCGCCTCAGGGCCCCGCGGACGGCGGACAGCGCCGCGGGGAGCCGAGGGGGTCGGGGCCGCGCGGGTGGCGCCGCCGCTTCCTGGGCCGCGACACGGCGCTTCCGCTCGCGCCCGGCGTGGCCCCGCGCAGGTCGCCTGAAGCGCCTTCGCCTTGTTTCTAGCCCCGCAGAGAGTGATGGGGAACAAGAAGGGGATCTTCACGCGGCAGAGACAGCCCAAGGCGGCGGCGTTCCTGCTGCGGGAGCGCTACTGGAGACTCGCCCGCGAGGGCCGCCCGCCGCCGGCCGCCGCCGGCCCGCAGTGCCCGGAGAGCGGCCTGTCCCTCGCCTGAAGCTCGCGCCTCCGCTCCCGCCCGGCCGCCCGGGGCGTCTGTGGCCAGCGGCGAAAATAAAGGCTTTTGTGGGACGTGAGTCGGGAGTTGTGTCTGCGGAAGCGGCCGCCGAGGCCCGAGTGCAATGACCGGGCGACCCGAGCGAGCGGCCTGCACGCGCGGGCGGGCGGGCTCGTCCCCTCACAGGCGCCTCCACGGCCGCCCGCCCGCCCGCGCGGCCGCTTCCGCAGGACCAGGGCCGCGGCCGTCGGGCCGCCCGTGCTCGCTCGGGGCCGGGCCAGGAGCGTGTGCGGGAGGCTCCTCAGGCCGAGCGAGCTCGTCAGAGGTTCCCGTTCCTCAGGCCGGGACTCCAGCCTCCGCCCCAGTCTGGTCCGGGCAGAAGAGGGGGGTCCAGGGCCACGGGCGCCGTCACCCGACTCCTCTGGTGAGGCCGCCGGCCCTGCCTGCGCTCTGGTCTCTCCTTCGGGAGCCAGCAGGCCGCCGCCTCGAGCAGCGCTCCCGAGGCCGACTCGGGCTCAGCAAGGTTTCGGATCAGTCCTGGCCTAAAGCCGCGCGCCCCGGAGAGGGTTCCCGTGGCTGCCGCGGCGGACCGTGACCCAGTGTGGTTCTCCATAGGAACGGGCCTCGCTTCTCTCCGCGCGCGTCTTCATCCCCCTTTCCACGCTCCACGAGGCGCCGGACGCCATCCCCTGGGCCGTCTTCAGGCCCTTGTGCCGAGCCGGAGCGTGGTTGGTTCAGAAGTGCGGGGCTCTCGGCCGCACTGAACTTCATTCAGTTCCTTGAAGGTCGCAAGTTCCATGTCCCCTTAGTGTCTGGGAACGACACACAGTTCCCCACTTGAAACATGAAAAAATTAAACATAACAGATACGCTTAAACGTTTCCCAGGGCAGGGATAAGTGCCATATCCTAAGTCCTCAGGTCCTCGCACACAATGCTTTGTCCTATTCAGCAAAATGCGGCCGAGCCGTATTTTAAGCAGATCCATCCTCGCAGACGTTGCCTTCCAGGGAGACCGAATGGCGCCCTCGGAGGGAGGCAGCGGCCAGCCGCGGGCCAGAGCTCCCCTGCGCGCTGTGTGCGCTTTCGCGCCTCGGGGCAGTACCTCCTCCTCCGTTCGTTCCCGGCAGCCGCGCAAATCCCGGGAACCAGCGTCTCCAAGAATTCCGCATGTGTCTTCCACAAGCTACAAATAATTTAAGGGAAAAGGGGCTCAGTACACCCGTGGAAAGGAAGTTACAGCAGGAGCCTCCAGAGCCGTTGATGGGAAGCCTGGCTGGGTTCCAGCGCCTCGTTTGGCCCGTAAGCCTGGAATGAGAAGGACGGCAGCACAGCGAACGTGGGCACCGCTACGTTTATTTTATACCAAAAAAGTTATGTGCAACAAATAAACATTCTTACATATTTACAGTTTTTTTTTTTTACCAGTTAGCAAAACTGTCCTAAATCTCTGATAAAGAATATTTCTATCTATAGTAAAGGGGGAAGTCTGCCCAGTGAACTCCACTTTAAATGAGTGTTTGCTCTGGAGCTTAAAGCACGAGTAGTAAATATTTTTGATGGAACGTACTATACAGATCATACACCTAATACTTAGGCCATGCTTAATACAATTTTATAATAAAACATTTTACCTTTTCTGGGCTCATTTGTGGGGAAAAAAAATTAACCAAGTAGCCTGGATTCCCACCCCTGCCCCTCCTGTTTTATTGAAGGGGAGAGTTCTCACAGATTAGGAATCATAAGTGCTGCCTAAAATGTCTGAGTAGAAATGTTCCACCAATGCTTGCATGTTGGGGGAAAATACAGGAGGACAAAGGTTGCATGGTAGGTATTCCTTCCCAAATAGGTTACCAAAAATGAGAGTGGATTTCTTGTTGGCGTTTGTCTAACACGAATTTTCAAGACAAGATTGGTCAGCTTTCGCTCATGTCAAGTGGTGGTTCCAATCGCAGTTCACAAGTAGTCACTGAAGATAACTGCACTCCTGCTGATAATCTTATAAATGAAATACAAGCAAACTAAACCCAAGAAATGGTTTTAATTTCACTGGAGTCTTGGTCCTATATCCTACTGAGTTAGGGTCCAAAGATCTCTTGTACCAAACGACAGATCTTCGTCTCTGTATGAAAATAGTGCTTTCAACATCTTTAAAAGTAACAGATTTAGAGTGAGGTGACATACATCGAGTAGAAGTAATTCCTGGCACACAGCTGGTTAAACCTGAGTTATTTCACCAGTTTACCTTCGTGGAAAGCACCTAGCTGCAGTGAAAAACAATGAAATCCTCCAAACCACCTAGATTGCCTAGAATTTGTCATCTAACCCCAGTTTCTCTTATTTCTTCAAATGATATGACTACCAAGTAAATAAGGGGCTTCATTTGTTATGACAGATTCCCCAAACCCAAGAAGCATGGAATTACTGCAAAGCCCAGAAATCCAATGCACCCCCCCCCCCCAAATTTGTTCTTCAGTGTTGGTGGCTAGTAATGTTGCAGTGTTTTAAATACTGAATCTAAAATAGTCCTAATAGTCCTCGAATTTTATAGCACGGTGTTTTCTCCTTGGGGTGGAAGAGAGGATGGAGAAGGGAGCCTAAATGCTTCCACTGGGGTCCTGTTGCTTACAGAGATGCTGGCATTATGATGCTGTTATTTGAGGCAGCACACTGTCATCACTCAGTGAGAAAAACGGTATGAATTCTACTGGGGTCACAGGAACGTCGCAGAAATTTTTGTACGACTAAAACAGTGGTGTTTTCCCCAAGGCTTATTAGGAAAGCAAAGGAAAACCTGGAAGGGTCTGGCTGAACATTTTTACATTTTATCACATGAGAGTTGAAGACATTTGCAAGAATGCAGCATCAAGACAAGCTTTAACTATACTCTGCTGAGTGATACAAAATATGATGAAAAACCATTTTAAATTGGGACACGAGGAACTTATTTAGGACAACCAGTGTTATATATACCACAGAAGTCTTCACTGTTAACCATTTCCACTCTAGCTCAGAAGACAGAACCGTGAGCTGCGTGGCAGGACTGGAAGCACTCTACAAAGATGACCTCTGGACATCATGACTGGACAAGGTCTTCAGCGCTAGGACTTGTTTCTCCATAGACACCAGACATCCAATTCAATGCTTTCTGGAGTTCATTCACTACAGAAACAAGACCAATACATACATAATAAAACAGGCATTGGAATATTCACATTCATGGGAAAACACAAGCCTGGAAATCCGAGGTCGGCTTTTACAAAACTGGGTAAAACTGGTTGAAAGTTCATTACAATTCAAATGTTACACTTGCCTTGGGCCAGAAAGACACACTGCATCCATTAGGACAGTTAGACGGAAACTGCTGAACCGCTGCTGACTCCACACATTATGGGTTACAGAGCAGGGCCTGTCCCCTCCCTTCAAAACGAAGGCTCATTCGTGAAAGCACTCAGAAGTTACCGGTCCGTTTTTAACATAATGATGAGACTAACTGGAAGCAAAAACATTGCTACTACTTCTCCACCTAAGGAATAAAATGATCATACAGAACCTTTCTAGAGAATAATGCAGGTTTTCTACTTCATGGTAAGAGGAAGGAAGGACACTTCTGCCCAAGTTCAACACACAAAATATTTGGTTTGAGGTTTAAGACAGAAGGCACTTGTAACATTCTGATAGAAGGTGTTAACCAAGAAGCATACTGTCACAATTTCATTTGGGTTTATTCACATCACCTTTAAAACCTAGGCATTTGCGTAGATCTAGAAAGAACAGTGACACCGTTGGTGTACTTCACCTTCAGATATTTCTACCTGCACTACTCCCGAAAGAGCAAACTCAGAAGCGTGTCAGCCCCCAAATTTACCAATCTAATACTGACTCTAAAACAATTAAGTTAGACATCCAATGAGTGCAGGATGAAACGGGAAATACTACGGGGCGACCCAAGAGTGATCCTACTCTGGGGCAACGGGGCTTCTACTGGCTATTTCAAGGTCCTAATACTGTTTGGTTGACTGGCACCAGTGTGAAGGGAAAACTTCTGCATGACAACTCAGCTACTGCAAGAGGCTCTACCTAGAAATGCCGTATCAGTGTTTCCAGCTTTTCTCCAAAGAATTCTACCCACTTCCCCATCTTTAGTGTCCTGAAGACCTTGGACGTGAAGGTCTGGTCACATGACTCATTTTGTAAGGTTATAGTTGATCCAGTTTTATGACTAGACACAAGCTTGACTTGAATGTCCAAATTTAGCTTCTTCCTTTCCAAGGAAGGAGATGAAAGGGAACTAACTACCCTATGATTTTGCTGTCAGTACTGCTCACAAGATGCTCTGTTCGGACTTACTATTTTCACTATTTCTTCAGTCAACGTTGGGCTGACAATTCTTCATCGCTAAACTTCAACTGAACTGTACAGTAAGTTCTGCAGGGATGGATCCAATATTTCTACCTTTATTTACAAATATCACATAAATGGATTCTAGTTGAATCTACATGTTTAAATCCATCGGCTAAAAACATATTACATATTGTAAACATGGCAATATTTAATACAGTATCTATTCTAAAATATTTTCATGTCATGATCACATTTGTTATACCTGAAATTGAATTTATACACGTTAAGAGAATTACTAGCAATGGTCGCTCACTTTACAATCAAGGGCAGGGGGCTAGGGCTAGATTTTATTATTTCGGAAACATCTTCAAAGTAAAGTTAAAGCTTGTCTTTGATTGGCTCGGCATATCCTTTTTCTTTTCTTTTCTTTTTTTGTATCCATATTCAAAATGAAGATTGACACAGAAAATTGCTAGGGCCCCTTCTAATTTACAGGATTTTAAAAAATCAGTTTGAGATTCTTAGGGAGAGTGTCTGTTGTGAAGAATTAAAAAAACAAAACAAAACAAAATGCTGCAAAAGAACCCTAATGGGAAAGGGGGCTCGGCGGCCAGTTCGGAGTTTGTCTGTCTGCGGTCAGTCCTGCTTGCTAGGCTGCAGCTGCCGCTTCCAGGCCTCGTTCAAGTAGACCAGTCGCTTGTAGTTGATGATGAGAAGCACGAAGTTCAGCACGTACGTGACGACGCAGATGAGGCAGAACTCCTTCAGCACGAAGTACAGGATGTAGGCCAGGTACAGGGAGCCCACCACGGACACGATGGAGGACGTCATGAGGACTAAAGCTGCCACTGCGCTTGCGGTCATGCCTGCAAGGGGAGAGACACGGCTCGGTCAGGCCTTGACGCTGGAGAAAGTCTCGGAGTCAAAAGCGAGCATTCTGCCGTCTGCGGCGGTGCTGGAATATGCTGATTTTACTGAAACACGCGATGGAACTGGGAGCGAAAATGACTGGTCTGCTGAGATCCTGCAGGCTGACCCTGCGCACAGAGCGCCGGTCCTACAGCCGCAGTGTTTCTCACTTGTCGGTATTCTGGGTGAAGAGTCATTGCTTGGACCGTGAACTGGCCTTAGTTAAGCCCCGCAAAGAGCACATGCAGGCTCATGGTCCACAGTCTGCCTGAAGCTCCTCTGCGAAACCGACAGCCCCGTCGCTGAGGCCCCTAACAGAGAAAGGAGCGTGAGGACCACCAGCTTCCCTCCCAAGCAGGACACGCTGCTCCTGGCCTTTTCACTGCAGGCTCTCCATCTGGGGGCAGTAAAACCTGGCTTCCCATGTTCAGGCCAAATTTTTTTAAAAATCGGTAATGTTTAGGTCAAATTTTTCAAAAACCATACAAAGATGATTGTGCCAGTATGCTGCTAAAGAAGGAAAAACCTGTAATAAACATTTCAGGAAGGGCTTAGCCTAGGAGGTTAACAAGCCACATGTGGCCGGTTGGCCACATGTGGGTCAAACCAGACCAAGAAAAAAGGCGGTTCTGTGCGCTGAACGGGGGCTCTCTGATGTGTCTGACAGCTTCATGTGTTCTGTTCTGTAATTTCCTGCAGCCAACAGCCGTGGGACCGTGAGCATTTATTCCCAGGGACAGAGGAGACAGCCGGGCGTATTAAACTACCATCCCTCCCAACAGCTAATGGACAAGGAGAACAGAAACAGGAAGAAGTGATCGGTGGCAGGAGGCTGGAAGAGGTTAATGAAGGAGCTGAAATCCCCACTGCCTGCGGACCAGAAGCTGCCTGTGGGCTCAGACCACGAAGGCGGGCCTTGCCCCCAGGCCCGGTGGTGCTAGAGTGTGACCCTTCATAAGGCTCTTCACGGCTAATGGACTGCCGGATGCCTGATGCCGGGAACTGGCCAATCCGACCGGCCCCCGCTCTCGCACCTACAGACTGACCGACCCAGCCGCGCTCACTCGTATGTAACATCTGGGACAGACCGAGTAGCTCAACAGACAGCAGAGACTACACCGTTTTTCCTGTCTGGCCCTTTACTAGTTATCTAAACCTTCAAAACTTAAGGCTGTCACCTTAATTTTACCAAGAGAGTTGGTTTCAACATGATGGACAAGTAACTTACTTTCTCACCTCCTAATACTGATGTGTGAATTGAAAGAGCTATGGGCCGGGCGCCCAGCTGGCGCAGCCAGTAAAGCGTGGGACTCTTGATCTCAAGGTCGTGAGCTCAAGCCCCACACTGGGCCTAGAGCTTACTTGATGAATGAATGAACCAATGACCGAATGAATGAGCTAAAAGGTATAAAGCACTTCGAATGCTCCATAAACACTGGCTATTGTTAAATACCATTTTTGTACCCAACCTGTCCTGATGTGATGTAGCTGGTGGCTTGGGATACAATTCCCAGTGGAATTTACAAGGTGCTGGGCCTCTAAATAATGACGGTCCCATCAAGCAGTGGAACATTCTGCAGCTGGGAAGAAGAGTGAAGACACTCATGGGTTGCTGTGGAAATACCACCACGATGAATTAGTTGAGCAAAAAAGAAAAAGGAGTATGTAGAACATTATGTACGGCATCTGCCTTTTACATTTTAGAGAGGAGAAAATGAAGAAGATAGGTTTGTGTCTTCTTGCAAGGCCTAAAGGAAGTACAGCAACAACACGCAGCTGCCAGCTGGGGCTGAAGGGCTATGAAGTGGGCAGAGGGGGCAAGGGTCAAGGGCAGGCTTTTCACTGGATGGCATTTTACATGTTTGTACTTTTGGACTCGTGGAAGTATTACCTATGAAAAATTAAATTAAAAATGCTGTATCTCAAGCAACTTAGAAGAAGGGAGTGAAGATGACGTGCTCTGGAAAACCATGTTAGAGGAGTCCGCGTGTGCCTTCCGTGTGCCTCCTGACATCATAAATGCTTCATGTGAACACACAGAATGCGAACAGGAAAAAACACTTAGGATACACACGATTTAAAAAACATATATATAAGGAAATTCACAAATATGACAAATGGAAATTTGTTCCATCTCTATCTCCAAAAATTAACAAAGTCAAAAGTGTTTCTTACACTATTTTAATTTCGGCCTATACATTATATTCTTCTTTAGAAATCCAAATGGACAAATAAATGGAATAAAAAATAAAAGTCTCACCCAGGCCCCCAACCACTGACCCTTTTTATATGCATTTCTATGCATATATATAAACACAAAACTTCTCTCATACTTGTTATACTACAATTTGCTTTTTTCACCAAACTATGTCTTGATCTTTCCAGAATATTCATGTAAGACCTGCTTTTTCCTTTAATGGCTACATAGTATTTTCTAGTACAGGTGTAACCTAATTTATTCAACCATTCCGTTTTGCTAAGCTACTTCCAGTCTTTTGCTATTTTATACTGCTATGAATATCCTTGTGCATATTTTTGTATTTCTATAGGTTATGGAACTGGGTGAACCTGACAGAAGTATTTAGAAAAATTTAGATCCACAATTTCCCTCATAAGAAGTCAACCTCAGCTAGGCAGGAGAGCACGGCAGAGGTGGCAGGTAATGGGGTAAAATATTAACGATGGAAATCAGAGGTCAAAAATGGCTGAATTTAACTGTGAAAGTATAAGAAACTGTACAATCGAAATTCACCAAAGTAACACAAAAAGGACAAAGAGTGGATAAAATGTAACAAATATGAAAATGGACTATTATCAGGACTCCAACAACAAAAGTGACAATGTCAGAAAAATTAAAATAAAATGATGGAGATTTGTAACTATTAAATTAGAAGTTTTATAGAAAGCACTTGTAAAAAAGGAAGATGGATGAAGCCGGACAATTGAGGGAAAAGTAGTTTGGTGATATGTATTAAAAAATTAAAAAATTTCCATTAAAAAATTTTGTGTGTTTTGGCTCATTCGCTCAAGGTTTGGAAATTTATTTTGCAGAACTAATTCAAACAGGGAGGTGTGTGTGAGGGGCACTTTAAAGAAAGCTGATCAGCAGCACAGTGTTATCTAGAACACAAGAAACTTGAAACCCTGATGTCAACAATAACAAAACAGCATGAAAGAGTTCACACACAGTGAAGCGAAAAGAGAAGACGATGGACACAGCAGGTGTGTAAAGGCGATGAGTCACGTCTACTGCCTACTGGCGATGCTCTCTCGGGGCGTGACATGTTTCAGTAATCTGCACAGTATATAAACCAATAAAAAAGTTTCTGGGGAAGACTGGAAGAGTAAGTTCCCTGAATGAGGTTGGTTTTTCTGGACACTATGGGATGCTGCTGTCCTTGATTAAAGACCAACAGATACCAAATTCAGCATTAGCATCATCAAAATCTCAGCGAACCAAATTTTCACAGCAGAAAAATGTGCTGCAAACTAGCGGTTCTATCATTGACATGCTTTTATTTAATATAAAGACATTTCAGGGCAAAGACACAAAATACTAAAGGGAATATAACAAAACAAACTTATTTTTGTATTGCTGTATAAATACTTACCAAGTAACAACTGTAGTATATAAAATATAAGTCCAAAGACACTGTTTGGCTGGTTTAATACACCATCCTTTCCAAAAATGGAACCCAAAAGACCAAATCCTCGACCCCATCTGTAAAATAAGGAAAACCAGTAACCCCATTTTGAGTCTTCCTATTTTTAGAAACGTAAAATTGTCTGAGAATGCCATGCCAATACACCCATCTGAATCTCTAAGTTGCCTATTTCTACATACTCTCTTATCCAAAAGGTAGCATGGAAGTATTTTTTTTCTGATGGCATTAGTATTTGCAGAGGAAGGGTTCCATCAATTTAAGCCAGTCCCTTCGCAGCAGCACCACTGACATTTTGGGCTGAAGAATTCTTTGCACTTGGGGGCTGTTCAGTGCATTACAGGGTGTTAGCAGCAGCATCCCGGGGCTCTCCCCACAAGGTGCCAGTAGTATTCTCCCACCAGCTGGACAAGCGAAATGTCTCCAGCCATTGCCAGATGTTCCCGGGGGGCAAAATCTCCCTCAAATGAAAGCTGCTGACTTAAGCTGCCTTATTTCTTCATTCAAAGTAGGTGGAGCGCAGGGGCACCTGGGTGGCTCAGTCGGTTAAGCATACGACTCTTGGTTTTGTTGGCTCAGGTCATGATCTCCTGGGTCATGGGATCAAGCCCTGCATCGGGCTCCACACTCAGCACAGAGTCTGCTTGGAATTCTCTGCCCACAAATAAATAAGTAAATAAATAAACGAATAAATAAAATCACAAAGTATGAGGACCGAATGTTGCCTCCTGACAAATTTCACCAGGATATGCAACAGGAAACATATCTTAGGAACATATTTGTAAACACAGAACAGGATCAGAAACTACAGGTCCTTCCTAGAATCATACCTCAAGACTAAAAAACCTGATACACAATTTGCTCTCACTTTTTATCTGCAGTTTAACTTCAAATTTTGCACTTAATATTTTCAGAATCATATTTTCCTGTTTTGAAGAAAGATTATTTCTGATTTAATAAAATTTGACTCAAATATCAAATTATCATTTACTTTGGATGAAAACCTTTGAAGATAACTTTAACTCTGAACGAGAATGCTTTTCAAAAATAAGAAAGAAAACAGCAGTCATGGTTTTTAAGCCCGTAGCAAAGCACTGAATGAAACCTGAACTTTGCTTTGGAATACAAACTACCTGAAAACAAGGAAAAGTAAGTGATTCTTTATTTGTCACACGAGCTTAATAGTGTCCAAGAAAGGGTGAAACCGCTTCATAATAATATTGGGAGGGAAGAGCGACCCTGATTTTACAAGCAAGTGAGGGCCCTGAGGATTTTTTATCGTCCAGAGTCATCCACCTGCACATTCTTGTGCCCGTTCTAGGTGCAGATCAATGGCCAGGTGCTGGGATACTGGAGTGAACAAGTCAGAGAAGGTGATTCCCCTTGTGGGGCTTTGATTCCATTTGAAGAGGAGAAGCAGTGAGCATGGAAACAAATGACAAAGTCTCCTTCAGAAACGGATGAAACTACTAGCAGACCTGCCGGAAAAGTGAGGGCAGAGTCATTCCAGACCAGAGCTGGTAAATTCTAAAAATTGAGAAATGCACACAATCATCTTGGGGTCTCACTAAATCCAGGGTTCCCTCTAGCAGGTCTGTGGAAGGACCAAGACTGCGTTTCCAACCAAACCAAACGCTCCCAGCTCGTCTTCTGGCGGAGGACCACACTCTGCACGGAGAAGGGGTGCAGGGACCTACTCTAGCTAGATGATCAGAGATGGCCTTTTTTAGGAACTACGTTTTGAACTAAATCCTACATGATGAAAGGCAGCCAGTCTCTTGAGGAATGGCAAGTACAAAGGCCTTGAGGCAGGGAAGAGCTGTTCGTGTCCAAGAAGTGTGCAAGAAGGCCTCAAGGCTGACACAGTGATGAGGGAAGAGTGGCAAGAGAATGAGGCACCCAATCATTTATAGCATTTATGGCCTTTTGCAGGCCATGATAAAGAGTCTGAATTTTATTCTAATTGCAACGGGAGGACATTCGGTGGCTTTTAAATAGGAGACTAATACAAGCTTATTTATGATCACTCTTAACTATTGTGCAAAAACCAAACTGCAGGAGGGCCCGAGCAGACAGGAAGGAACTATATGCAATCAGACTTCTTAGCTCTGCTCATCTGAAGTAGTTAACTCAAATGTAAATCACCACCTTTGGCAATGGAAATAATTGAGCTGCCAAAATCATCACGGGCAGAATTTTTATATATTCCAAGCACTGGTCTGTGTCTAATTATTCACACAGGATCATGTTGGTATTTTCCTTGAAAACAATGCAGAAACCCACAGAGTATATATTTTATCAAAGTAATACATGCATAAGGTTTAAAAATCAATTAACACAGAAAATTTTACAAAATAGACTTCCCATGCTCTAGCCCTCTCTACACACAGTTCTGACTCCCCAGAGACAACCACTATGCTATCTTTAAACCTTTTTCCCTATTTAATTCCATAGTTTTAAAAGACTTTATTTGTTATTTGAGAGAGAGAGCAAGAGAAAGACAGAGCACAACCAGGGGGAGGGGGGGTAGATCAAGAGGGAGAAGCAGACTCTCACTGAGCAGGGAGCCTGATGCGGGGCTCAATCCCAGGACCCTGGGATCATGACCTGAGCCGAAGGCAGACACTTAACCTGAGCCACCCAGGCGCCCATTAATTCCACATTTTAAAATAATATGCTTACATGGCTGTTTCTTGATTTTTGAATTTTTTAAAAATTTAAATTCAATTTAGTTAACATATAGTGTATTATTAGTTTCAGGGGTGATTTCTGAATTCCAGTATCTTATGCCTTTCTAATATGGTAGACTAGAATGCCACCTTAAAAAAACACTGTGGGGGCGCCTGGGGGGCTCAGTGGGTTGACCCTCTCTGCCTTCGGCTCGGGTCATGATCTCGGGGTTCTGGGATCAGCCCCAAGTTGGGCTGTCCGCTGGGGCTGAGGCCTGCTTCCCCCTCTGCCTACTTGTGATCTCTCTCTCTCTGTCAAATAAATAAAATCTTTAAAAACAAACATTGTGGGGTAACCCTTTGGGTCCCCTCCCTCCTTGGGAGCTTTGTATTATCACTTCGCTACTGCTCAATAAACCTTGCTTTGCTGCCCCAAAATAAACAAACAAACAACAACAACAACATTGTGGAGCTTTAAATGTATATACACAAAGTTAACAGAACAGCGTAATGACCTCATGCAGCTGTTGCCCCGCTGCGAAACCGCACCTACCCTGTTTCATTTCCACCTCTACCCAACTTACCACTCGAAGATCAATTTGTTACTCTTTAAGGCAAAATTTACATACATTTAACGCACAAATCTTAACTCTTCTGTAATTCTGATGAGTGGAACACCTGAGTTGTCCTGGTAGACTAATTCTGGAATACTTACCCCCTGGTGTGAAAGGACAATTTAAGGACCTTTCCTAAACATCGAACAAATGAACTCCAAAACCATACGAGTGCTTCCATCTCCCCAAGGACATGGTTAGATCCTTCTCATCAACCCACACTCTTCTTCACCTTTAGCATCAAACACTGGGCTGGCGAGGCTTACAGGAACCCAACTTCAAAACCCAAGGTAGATCTTGGGTCTCCTGGATCACGGCACTACTTCCCTTAGGTTACATTCAAAGTTATAAAATACAATTACCATTCTCGCGTTTTCAACCGAACAGAACAATCACTTTATTCCTCAATGAATACAAGTAATAACATTTAATAAACTTTGACAAACTTGATGTTAAAACAGTTAGCAAGCCAAGTCACAAGCGAGGTAGACTGGATTTACATAAGATTATCTTCCTTGGAAAGGAGATGAAAAACAGATTTTCATAAACGACGCTATACTTTAAAACTGCTAAGGGTGCTGTAATTTAAAAACCTTCTTAGTGAATTTTTTTTCAAGATGGAACATTTGAAAATACTGTAGTTTTCCCCTACTTCTAAAAGCTATACTATATGAAACATATTTTATGTGCTAACTTTATTCCTGGCTTTATCTTAGTTTCTAACCATTTTTTCCTTGTCCTGTCTATATTCACGATTCTACTATATTACTTATCCCAGAGCTGTCCCAAGTAATTTACGGAAGGAATGGGATATTAACCAATTGAGCAAAAAGAAAAAAAATTTTTTAAAGATTTTATTTATTTATTATTTGACAGAGAGAGAGATCACAAGTAGGCAGAGAGGCAGGCAGAGAGAGAGGAGGAAGCAGGCTCCCCGCCGAGCAGAGAGCCCGATGCGGGACTCGATCCCAGGACCCTGGGATCATGACCTGAGCTGAAGACAGAGGCTTAACCCACTGAGCCCCCCAGGCGCCCCAAAAAGAAAAAAAAATTTATTTTTTTTTTAAAGATTTTATTTATTTACTTGTCAGAGAGAGAGAGAGCGAGCGAGCACAGGCAGACGGAGTGGCAGGCAGAGGCAGAGGGAGAAGCAGGCTCCCTGCCGAGCAAGGAGCCCGATGTGGGACTCGATCCCAGGACGCTGGGATCATGACCTGAGCCGAAGGCAGCCGCTTAACCAACTGAGCCACCCAGGCGTCCCGAAAAAAAAATTTTAATGATGATTTTTGTTGGTCATTTTTTTTAAGTATTTTTAAAATTCCAGTACAGTGGGGGGTATTAGTTTCCGGTGGACAATACAGTGACCGACAATTCTATACTCAGTGCTCATCGTAAGTGAAATTCCCATCACCCGCCTACTTCACTCACCCTCCTCCCTTCCGGTAACCATCAGTTTGTTCCTTACAATTAAGGGTCTGTGTCTTGGTTTGTTTTTCTCCCTCTTTCTCCCTTTTGCCTGTATGTTTTGCTTCTTAAATTCCATGTATGAGTGAAATCATACGGTATTTGTCTTTCTCTGACTTATTTCGCTGAGGCTATACTCTAGCTCCATCCATGTTGTTATAAATGGCAAAATTTCATTCTTTTTTATGGCTGAGCAATAATCCATTGTATATATATATACCACACCTTCTTTAGCTAGTCATCTATGGTTTGGGCTATTTCCATAATTTGGCTATTGTAAATAATGCTCCTATAAACACTGAGGTGCATGTATCCCTTTAAATTCGTATTTTTGTATTTTTTTTTTTTTTACAAAGATTTTATTTGACTGAGAGAGAGGGAAGCAGGCTCCCTGATGAGCAGGGAGCCTGATGTGGGGCCCAATCCCAGGCCTCTGAGATCATGACCTGAGCCGAAGGCAGACGCTTAACTGACTGAGCCACCTGGGCCCTGTGTTTTCGTATTCTTTGGTTAAATACCCAGTAGTGTGATTGCTGGATCACAGAGTAGTTATTTTTTTTCTTTTGTTTTTTTAAAGATTTTTAGGGGTGCTAGGTGGCTCAGTCAGTTAAGTGTCTGCCTTCGGCTCAGGTCATAATCCTGGGGTCCTGGGATTGAGCCCCACGTCGAGGTCCGTGCTCAGCCGGGAGACTGCTTCTCCCTCTGTCCTTCCCCTTGTTCAAAATAAATAAAATCTTTTTAAAAATAAAGACTTTTAAGATTTGTTTTTAAAGAGTGTGTACTTGTGTGAGTGGGGGAAGGAGCAGAGGAAGCAGACTGTGTGCTGAGTGCAGAGCCAGATGCAGGGCTTGATCCCACGACCCCAGGATCATAACCTGAGCTGAAACCAAGAGTCGGATGCTCAACCTAGTGAGCCACCAAGGGGCCCCAGGGTAGCTCTATTTTTAACTTTTTGAGGAACCTCCATACTGTTTTCCACAGAGGCTACACCAGTTTGCATTCCCAATAACAGTGCAAGAGGATTCCCTTTTCCCCACATCCTCACCAAAAGTTGTTTTTCATGTTGTTTGTTTTAGCTGTTCTGACAGGTCTCATTGTAGTTCTGATTTGCATCTCCCTGATGAGTGATGTTGAGCATCCTCTCTGTGACTGTTGGCCATCTGAATGCCTTCTTTGGAGAAATGTCTTTTCATGTCTTCTGCCCAGTTTTTACTTGGATTATTTGTTCCGTGAGTGTTGAATTTTACAAGTTCATTATCTATTTTGGACACCGACCATTCTTTGGATATATAATTGGCAATATCTTCTCTCCTTCTGTAGGTTGCCTTTTAGTTTTGTTGACTCCTTTGCTTTTTATTTGGATGAAGGCCCAATAGTTCATTTTTTGCTTTTATTTCCCTTGCCCCAGGAGACATAATCTAGAAAAATGTTGCCACAGCTAATGTCAGAGAAATTACTACCTGTGGTCTCTTCTAAGGTTATGGTTTCAGGTCTTACATTTGGGTCTTTAACCATTTTGAACTGATTTTTATTAATGTATGGTGTTAGAAAGCGGTCTAATTTTGGGGTGCCTGGGTGGCTCAGTTGTTAATCGTCTGCCTTCGGCTCAGGTCATGATCCCAGCGTCCGGGGATCGAGACCCACATCAGGCTCCCTGCTCAGGGGGAAGCCTGCTTCTCCTTCTCCCACTCCCCCGGCTTGTGTTCCCTCTCTCACTGTGTCTCTCTCTGCAAATAAATAAATAAAATCTTAAAAAAAAAACCAAAAATGAAAAACAAAGTGGTCCAGTTTCATTCTTTTGCAGGTAGCTGTCCAGTTTTCCCAACACCATTTGTTGAAGAAACTTTCCCCCATTTTATATTCTTTCTTTTTTGTCAAAGACTGACCGTGTAATTGTGGGTTTATTTCTGGGTTTTCTATTCTGTTGTGTTGATCTGTGTGTCTAATCTAGTACCATACTGTTTTGGGTACTACAGCTTCATAATATAACTTGAAGTCTGGAATTGTGATAGCTCCTGTTTTTTTCCGCGTCAAGATTGCTTTGGCTATTCGGGGTCTTTTGTGGTTCCGTACAAATTTTAGGATTTTTTTTTTAAAGATTTTTTACTTGAGAGAGAGAGAACACGAGTAGGGAAGTGGGGGAAAGGGAGAAAGAATCCCAGATTCCCTGCTGAGTGTGGAGCCCGATGTGGAGCTCGATTTTACGACCTTGAGATCATGACCTGAGCTGAAACCAAGCATTGGGACGCTAAACTGACTGAGCCACCCAGGCGCCCCTAGAATTGTCTGTTCTATTTCTGGGTATCTTGAAAGGGACTGCATCAAATCTGTAGAATGCTTTCGGTAGTATAGACATTGTAACAATATTTAGTCTTCCAATCCATGAGCATTGAATGTCTTTCCATCTCTTTGTGTCCTCTTTAATTTCTTTCATCAGTGTTTTACAGTTTTCAAAGTACAGGTCATTCACCTCTTTGGTTAGGTTTATTCCTAGGTATCTTATTTTTGGTGCAACTGTAAATGGGACTGATTCTTTAATTTTTCTTGCTGCTCCTTCATTATTGGTGTATAGAAATGTAACAGATTTGTGTACATTGATTTTGTATCCTGCAACTTTACTGAATTTGTGTATCATTTCTAGCAGTTTTTGTTGGAATTTTTCAGGTTTTCTCTATATAGTATCATGTCATCTGCAAATAGTGGAAGTTTTACTTCTTCCTTGCTGATACGGCTGCCCTTTTTTTTTTTTCTTTTTCTTGTCTGATTGCTGTGGCTGGGACTTCCAGCACCAAGCTGAAAAGGTGGTGAGAGTGGACATCCCTGTCGTGTTCCGGATCGTAAAGCCTCAGTTTTTCCCCACTGAGGCTGATAATAGCTGTGGACTTTTCAGAGATTGCTTCTACTACACTGAGGTATGTTCCCTCTAGACCTACATTGTTGAGGGTCTATATCATGAATGGATGATGTAAGGAAATATTTTCTTTTTTTTTTCAATCCTTTTTAAAAAAAGATTATTTATTTATTTATTTGACAGACAGAGATCACAAGTAGGCAGAGAGGCAGGCAGAGAGAGAGGAGGAAGCAGGCCTCCTGCCGAGCAGAGAGCCCGATGTGGGGCTCGATCCAAGGACCCCGAGATCATGACTTGAGCCGAAGGCAGAGGCTTAACCCACTGAGCCACCCAGGTGCCCCGGAAGTATTTTCTTAAAGTAATATTTATACAGATGTTCATTTTGCTTCAGACATTAATGAAATGATTATGCAGAGGAGAATTTCTCTCATCTTTGATTCTAAGAAAGGTTCATTTTTGACCCAAATAATGACATCCTTGAATATTTTGTATTTGGGGGCATAAACAACCAGCACCACTTCCCTATGGTATGAATGAGAAATCATTCAAAGGTTTCTAAATGCTCCTATTTTTGCCAGAAACAACAAATATGAGTCAATCGTTTTTCAACTCTCGTAGGTCCCTGAGGATAAATCTAAGATATTATTTGCCTCTTTCACCCATTCCCTCCTAAGTGTCTAGGGAAGTTTTCCAAAGGCTACATGCGTGACATGTAATAATGCAACAGACTGAAATGCAGGGGTTGATATGAGAATCCAACAGTCTTCAATGTCAGCAGACACTAAAGGGATCTGTGGCAGGAGAACAACACCGTTCAATTCACTACTGTGTGTGTGTGCACGTGTGCTTGTTTGCGGAAAGTTATTTTTTATAAAACTATTTTGTTAACATATAATGGGGTTTACTATTAAGTGAATGATTTAAATAATAAGTAATTTTGCAGTTTTTAATTTCTAATACAGTAAATACCAAAGATATAACATACATAAATAAAAACTTGGGGTTCTCAATAACTACTAAAGTATAAAGGAGTCCTGAGATCAAATTATTTGAAAATCACTGCTTTCAACCAATTTCCCAGTAACTTACATCACAGTTCAGACAAAATTTTAAAAATTGGGGTGGGATAAAGTAGGAGGAACTTAAAAATATAATTAAATAACGTGCATTTTAGTAAATTATATTTTTAAAAGACATCATGGCCATAACATTAGAAAAAAGGAAAATAATAAATGGTGGTAAGGATATGGAGATACTGGAATCATTGTACATTGCTGGTGGGTAAAATGGTGCAGCCACTGTGGAAAGCAATTTGGCGGTTCCTCAAAAAGTTAAACACAGAATTACCATGTAAGCCAGCAATTCCACTCCTAGGCACAGCTTCCGAAGACCTGAAAACAGGTATTCAAGCAAGTACAAGTACTTGTTCAAAGCAGCATCAGTCCCAACGGCCGAAAGGTGGAGACAATTCAATGTCCACCAACTGACGACAAACAAAACCGTAAAAAGGGATGAAGCACTGATACATGCTATAATGTGGCTGAACCTCAAAAGAATTATGCTCAGTGGAATAAGCCAAACACAAAAGGTCACAATTGTATCAGTCTAGAATAGGCAAAGCCACAGAGACAGAAACTAGTCTAGTGGTTGCCAGGGGTTAGGGAGGGAGCAGTGAGGAGTGACAGCTTAATGCATACAGTATCTCCCTTGTGGGTGATGAAAGTGCTTCGAGGGGCACCTGCGTGGCTCAGTCAGTTAAGTGTCTGACTCTTGATTTAGGCTCAGGTCATGATCTCAGGGTGCTGGGATTGAGCCTGGCTCCACACCCAGTGGGGAATAGGTTTCTCTTCCTCTTCCTCCACCCTTCCCCCAATTCATGCTCTCTTAAAAAAAAAAGAAAATGCTTTCGAACCAGATAGAGGTGATGGCTGTACAGCACTGCAAGTGTGCTAAATGGGCTGAACATACATTTTAAAGTGGTTAATTTTAAACAAATTTCACCTCAGTTTAAAAGAAGATTTGTGGGGGCACCTGGGTGGCTCAGTCGGTTAAGCAACTGCCTTCGGCTCAGGTCATGATCCCAGGGTCCTGGGATTGAGTCCCGTACCGGGCTCCTTGCTCAGCAGGGAGCCTGCTTCTCCCTCTGCCTGCTGCTCCACCTGCCTGTGCTCTCTCTGTGTCTGTCTGACAAATAAATAAATAAAATCTTAAAAAAAAAAAAGGAAAAGAAAAAGAACAAATTATTTTCAGGAAGAAAATAAATACCACAAATATCAACAGTTTCTGAAAGGTGAGGAAGAGTTTAATAAGGGTACTTTATTCCCCCTTCTACTTTGTTGTATTTTGTAAATTTTCTTTAATGACCAAATACTACTTTTATGACAGCAGCAAAAAACGATGCCATATAAAGTTCATTAATCACATTTAAACTGATGACAAACTTTAATGTCTTTCCAACTTCACTCTCTCCCAGAGTTTCTCTGGAGTTGAAATCTCTCTCAACCAGATTTAAATTTTACTGCAATTTCTTTCCTCATGGAATATCTACGAGACCCTAATATAATGACTAAAACATTCAGGAATACAAAATTAATAAGAAAGGTACTAAATTAACATTATGAGTCTCCCTGATATCTTCCTTCCTCTGGGACCAATCTGTTGGGATGCTGGCTTGTACATACCACTTAATACATATTCCTTTCACTTAAAAATATTTACGATCACCGACTACTTGCTTATGCACAATTTTTTCCTTTTCTTTCTTTTTTAAATGTACATTCAAGTGTAAGTGAAAGGAACATCTATAAAATATATTTTGCCTGTAATTCTAATTTTATTTAAAAACATTTTTTTAAAGATTGACTGACTTGAAAGAGGGGGGGAGAGAGCACTCATGCAAGCTGGGGGAGGGGCAGAGGGAGTGGGAGACGATTAGACTCCCTGTTGAGCAGGGAGGCCAACAGGGGCGTGCAATCTCAGGACCCTGAGATCATGACCTGAGCCAAAATCAAGAGTCAGACACTTAACCGCCTGAGCCACGCAGGCGCCTCAGTAATTTTCTCATTTTAGATTGTATGAGCATTTTTGTAATGGCCTACTGGCATAAAAAAATCTATTCAAACGTTTAAAATTGCATTGTGAGCCTCTGCCTTCGGCTCGGGTCATGGTCCCAGGGTCCTGGGATCGAGCCCCGCGTCGGGCTCTCTGCTCAGCAGGGAGCCTGCTTCCTCCTCTCTCTCTGCCTGCCTCTCTGCCTACTTGTGATCTGTCAAATATATAAATAAAAATCTTTAAAATTGCATTGTGTCTGATGGTTCTAAAACCCTGAGAAGTCCATCTTATTGAAAACAAATAAACCAATCTAAATAAGCGGCAACAAACAGAAATAAAAATTCAGTTGGTTTCCAAAGGTGTATGGGTGCGTTATGCACCAGATATGACAAAAAACTTGATACATTCAAGAAAAATACTAAGGACGTAATTTCCACAAAGGAAAGGTCTACCCACTGTGGACCAGCTTCCAGTCAGATACCCAAAGCCCCAGTGCTGGGAGTGTGGGCTCTGGAGTCAGACAAACTTGATTCTGTCATTAACAGGCTGTGTGGCTTTGGGTACGTCACTTAACTTTGGACTCTGAAGCCCCTCCTTTGTAAAATGGAGATGATTAGGTACTCAATTCATAGTACTGCTGTGGGAAATAAGTGTGTTAAGAATAATTCTATAGTGGCTTCAGATGTCCCTCAACAGATGAATGGATAAAGAAGACAGGACACACACACACACACACACACACAGAGTGGAATACTACTCAGCCATCAAAAGGATGAAATCCTACCATTTACATCAGCGTGGACAGAAATGGAGGATATTGCGCTGAGTAAAGTAAGTCGATTAGAGAAAGACAATTACCATATGATTTCCATCATATGTGGAATGTAAGAAACAGTGCAGAGGATCATAGGGGAAGGAATCAGAGGGGGAGACAAACCATGAGAGACTCGACTCTAGGAAATTGAGGGTTGTTGGAGGGGAGGTGGGTAGGGGATGGGGTAATTGGGTGACAGTCATTAAGGAGGGCATGTGATGTGATGAACACTGGGTGTTCTATGCAACTGATGATTAAATGAACTCTACATCTGAAACTAATGATGTACCATATGTTGGTTAACTGAATTTAAATTAAATAGAAAGAAAATGGAACGGGACGCCTGGGTGGCTCAGTTGGTTGGGCGGCTGCCTTCGGCTCAGGTCATGATCCCAGCGTCCTGGGATCGAGTCCCACATCAGGCTCCTTGCTCGGCGGGGAGCCTGCTTCTCCCTCTGCCTCTGCCTGCCACTCTGTCTGCCTGTGCTCGCTCTCTCTCTGACAAATGAATAAATAAAATCTTAAAAAAAAAAAATGGAAAAATTACATGGTGGCTTAATGTCAAAAAATTTAAGTAGACATATATACACAAAACATTCTGCTCTCTAGCATTGTATCTTCTAGGCCCAATGGTTTTGATATAGCATGCCTTTATATAAAGCTTTTTTTTTCTTCCACAAACACTGGCATACTTTATTAAAACATTTTACATTTGATCTTAAACATTTGGTTTGATATTTTATGGATATACTGTAATTAATGGTGGAGATCACTGCTGGTGAACATCAGGCTATTTCTACTTCTCACGATTATACAACATTAAACAGATACATCATGCAAAGCGTCGGTCTGTACATTACATTATTTCCAGAAGATAAACTAAAAAGAGAGAAGTGAATTGAGTAAGTAGCATAAGCATCTTAAAAACTATTGTTGTTTTTTACGATTTTATTCATTTGTTTGACAGAGAGACACACAGCGAGAGAGGGACCACAAAGGGGGAGAGTGGGAGAAGCAGGCTCTGCTGAGAAGAGAGCCAGACATGGCACTCAATCCCAGGACCCTAGGATCATGACCCAAGCCAAAGGTAGGCACTTAGCTTACTGAGCCACCCAGATGTCCCTCTTAAAAATTACTGTATTATTGTGCAAGAGGTTGTATACAATTTTATGCCAATTTATACCTCCAGCATCAGCGCTGAAATGTCTTCTTTAATAAATCGCTACAACAGAACAAATGGTAAACATCCTTTTACAAAGTTAAATAGAAAAATATATTCCCAAGTTTAAATTTCTTATTACCTTTTTTAATTGCTTATTTATACATCGGAAATCATTTGCTTTTTTCTTTGATATTTAAATTTTATAGTAAGTGTGCCATTATCCTGTTTTTATCATTATATTTTAACAATACAATTTAATAACAGTAATTTAAAATTTTTCTTTATACACCCACACACAGATATTTGAATTACATTCCTCAAATTTACACATGGAGAGACCTCCATTTTAGCAATACCTCCTGCCTCCTGACCCATTCCTTTACTCATCCCTTGCTAGGCCGGTAGCAAACTTACTCGACTGACCAGTTTCCAACAAGGGACTGAGCATCTGTGGATAAGACCCTTCTGGATTCCTTCCTTGGGATTTATCCACCTGAACAAAGATGCATTCAAGAATAAACTTTAAAAAAATGTGGTTTAAAAAAACCACATAACATAAAATTTACCGTCTTAACCATTTTTAGTATATAGGTCAGGAATGTTAAATATGTTTGCATTGTTGTGAAACAGATCTCCAGAACCTCTTCACCTTGCAAACTGAAACACTATCAAACAACTCTGCTTTTCTCTCTGCCCCAGTCCCTGGCAACCATGCTTTCATTCTGTTTCTATGCGTCTGACCACTCTACTTAGGAGAATCACACAGTTTATCTCTCTTTATGTACTGGCTTCTTTCACTTAGCACCTTGAAAGGTTCATACACGTCGGGGCACGTGACAGGATTTCCTCCCTTTTTAATAAAAAGCTGACTAAGATGCCATTTTATGCACACACCATGTCTTCTTCATCTACTCATGGGCGCTGGGTTGCTTGCACCTCTTGGCACATAAAGCTTGTTTGCTGTATATATTTTTTCTGTTGCCCCAAACAACTGCAATGTTCTGGTAATTTTTCACCCAATCCTCTGAAAGGAACAAGCCCCCTCGACAGTAAAATTTCAGATAAAACCCAACGTCAAGACAAGTCAAAGATGAGGTCATAGAAGGTGCTCTCCTACCACTCTGTCTTGAGCGAACAGCCCGGTTCACGGGAGGTGATTGCCCTGGGCGAAGGTGAAGAAGTAATATATATTTCTCTCATTCTAAACTCACGGGTTATGATACAGCATCAATTTAGTAAGAACTTTTTGGAGAAAAAAAATTACCATATAAATATGTACACTGATCCAGATGGTAAAGTTAAGTAACAATGGACACAAAAATCACAGAAATAAAGAAGTTAATATTTGGTTCTATAAAATCTTTCTCAAAGTTTCTTTTGTGGAAATGACCAGCTCGTACCAGGAAAGTGCCTCATTCTCAGGCCACTGTGGACAGTAGATGTTAAATAAAACTTAAAATGTTTCAAGATGAAAGGTCTATTTTTTCACATCAGCTCAAGAACCCAAAAGGGTCATAACCACTTAAAAGGAAAAATGGATCCTGGAAAGTACACAGAAGTGGAGTAATACTTGTGTTGGGCCGAGCATGGTAGCCAGTAATGCTCTATGTTCAAAAAATACTTGTGACTATAAACATTTCTGAGGAACTTCGTGTTAAGGCCTGTATACTCAATTTGATAATATTTTTTCTTTTCATGATACTAAATTTTGTTAAAGTTATACATACACATTTTTCAAAGCCAGATACTACTATAAGACTCAGCACAACACCTCGAAGTTCTCTGATCTTGGAGTCACCCTCCTCAGAGGCAAGCACTGTCAACTCATTTTTGTGGGTTTTTTTGGTATTTATTTTACATAAATTCTTCATCATTTTCAGACTGGATCATTGGATGCAGCAGGTCACGGAGAAATACAGTCCGTACTATGGTTGGCCTCAGGCTGCTGTCTGGGCCTGCTGCACAGCCGTCATCCCGATTTCCAGTCTCTTCTCTACACCAGACATTCTGTTTCCTAGATTTAGTATCTTCTTTTCCCCCTTGCTGACCCACTTGGTTTTGGTGAAACAATCTTCTAATAGGTTCCTTGAGAAAATACAGACTGGAGGTAACACTTCTGAGATACTGAGAGCCTTAACATATCTTTCTTCTACCATCACTGGATTGGCAGTTTTGGGGGTATATAATTATAAATTAAAAATAGCTTCCCCTCAGAATTTTTAAAGTCAGTGTCCTTGAAAAATCTAATATAACTCTGACCCTTGAATATGACCTGTTTTTGTTCTGTTATGAGGCTTTAAGAAACTTTTTTAAAATACTGTTTTCGGATTTCATTTCTACTGAAGCTAGTTGACATGTAGCGTGTTCCTAGTTTCAGAGGTAGAATTCACTGACGTACTAGTTGTGTGTAACACCCAGTGCTCATTACATCAAGTGCCCTCCTTAATGCCCGTCACCCAGTCACCCCGTCCCCCACCCACCACCCTTCCAGCAACCTTCAGTTTGTCCCCTACAGTTAAGAGTCTCTTATGGTTAAAAAAAAAAAAAAGTCTCTTATGGTTTGCCTTCCTTTCTGTTTTTATCTTATTTTCCTCCTTCCCTTATGTTCATGAGCTTTGTTTCTTACATTCCACATATGAGTGAGATCATAGGGTATTTGTCTTTCTCTGACTTATTTCACTCAGCATCATTCCCTCCAGTTCCATCCATGTGGCTGCAAATGGCAAGCGTTCATTCTTCTGGATGGCTGAGTTAAAATTCCACTGTATGTGTGTGTGTATCTGCACACACACACACCACATCTTCTTTACCCATTCATTTATCAATAGATATCGGGCTCCTTCCATAATCTGGCTGTTTTGGATGCTGCCACTACAAACATTTGGGTGCATGTGCCCTTCCAATCAGTGTTCGCACCCTTAGGATAAATACCCAGTAATGTAACTTCTGGGTCAGGGGATAGTTCAATTTTTAACTTTTTGAGGAACCTCCATGCTGTTTTCCAGAGTGGCTGCACCAGCTTGCATTCCTACCAAAGGTGTAGGAGTGTTCCCCTTTCTCCGCATCTTTGCCAACACCTTGTTTCCTGAGCTGTTAATTTTAACCCATTCTTTTTAATCCTGGTGGTCTAAAATTTCACAAAGGAGGGACGCCTGGGTGGCTCAGTTGGTTAAGCGGCTGCCTTCGGCTCAGGTCATGATCCCAGCGTCCTGGGATCGAGTCCCGCATCGGGCTCCTTGCTCGGTGGGGAGCCTACTTCTCCCTCTGCCTCTGCCTGCCACTCTGTCTGCCTGTGCTCACTTGCTCTCTCTCCCTCTCTCTCTGACAAATAAATTTTTTAAAAATTAAAAAAAAATAAAATTTCACAAAGGATGTGCCTTGGTATAGGTCTTAAGTTATTTATTGTGAAGGGTCTGTGGTAGGTCCTTTCAATGTAGAAATTCACGTTTTCCAATACTGGAAATTTGTCATGTTTTAGAACTTAGCCAAATGTTAGACTTCTCAAACTCTTAAATTGAACTTTTTTTTTTTTTACCCTTTTCTTCTCGTTTTCCTTTTGTTCCATTTTCTTGGAGATTAACATGATGTGCTCTTCCAAGGCTTCTATGAAATTCATTTATTAAGCTTATGGCTACCATATATTTAATTTCTAAGCATTTTCTCCTATCTTAGGATTGTTCCTTTTACATAAATACATCTTTTTTTTTTTTTTTTTAAAGATTTATTTGTTTGACAGAGAGAGAGAGATCACAAGAAGGCAGAGAAGCAGGCAGGGAGAGAGGGGGGAGCAGGCTCCCCGCTGAGCAGGGAGCCCAGTTCGGGGCTCGATCCCAGGACCCTGGGACCATGACCTGGGCTGAAGGCAGAGGCAACGCCACTGAGCCCCCAGGCGCCCCGCGTAAAGCATCTCACGTTAAGGGTAACCACTGTCTTCTTGGATCTAAGAAGACGCAGCATCTCACGTTAAGGGTAACCACTGTCTTCTTGGATCTAAGAAGA
>PISX010009826.1:45689-73883 GCA_004024625.1 Mellivora capensis | reverse complement strand
CCCCCCCCCCCCGCCCCACCTCCCAGGTCCGTCCGCACCCCCAGCCCCGCCCCACCCGCCGATCGCCGTCCAGACCCCCGCGAGGACGGCGAGTCCGGGGGTGAACCAATGAGCGAGGCCGGGAGACGCGGGGAGGCCTGGGCTGTGAGGGGGATGCGCCGGGGGTCGCGGGGTCGGGGGATGCGCCGGAGGTCGCGGGGTCGGAGGGGCCCGTCTTCCGCTTCCCCGCCGCCGCGGGACCCAGTCCAGCGGCCGCCACACCTCCCGCCGCTGCCCGCACCGGAAGCCGCTCTGCGCCCGCCGGAAGCCCCGCCCCCGCCGGGCATCTTTTCAACTTCCCGGACTGGGACCCGCTGGGGGTCTTCGCCGCCGCCCGTCCTTCGGAGGTCGCTGGGGCTTGGGGCACCTGCGCGTGACCTTGACAGAGCAGGGCCGCTGACCCGGTCCCTCCCGCTGTTGCAAAGCCCGCGGTCTGGAAGTGAGCAAAGTGAGCTGCATCCCTCATTCTGCATCTAGAAGCCTCATGGGAAAGGAGCGAGGCCGGAGGCGCGGGGGCTCTCCCGTGCCGACGCCTCTTCACGGAGCCCCAGGAACCCGTTTCAGAGGAACGTTTACTTCTAACTGCAACGCAAGCATCTGGGCTCTGTGAGGTTTTGGCGCGATGGCACTCCTCCGAGCCGCACGAGCGCCTGCGAGGTGGTAAAGGATGAGAAGGGCTGGGGGCAGTGGCCTGGGCACTACTGCAAACCACAGGGGCTCCTCGCTTGGACACAAGCCTCAGCACTTCGGCAGTGTCACTTCCATGCAGACACCGTGGAAGCACGCCACGTGCACACCTATACCGTCATCGCCCAGCAGCAGTGAGACAGCAGGTTGGGGCGGTAGCCCAGAGGGCTCTTTATCTGGGCTTTGCCTCAGTGAGCCATGACGCCCCCACCACCGCCTGCTCTAACCCCCAACCCCCACTATGCTCTCAGTCCTGGCTGCAGAATTCCATTACTCGGTGGCTGAAGAGTTGGTGCTCAAATGGGAACCCCCCCTACCTAGACAGTAGTTTTCTTTGGCATAATCAAGCCCCAGGATGGGGGGCCTGCCTCCAGCGGCAAATGCCACCCGACTTCCCGGAAAACCCGCGGGCTGGCAGGGGGGTGTTGTCCCCACGCCCCACACAGAAAGCAAAGGCTCTTCATTTTAACAGTTTTTATTTCAAGTCACACAGAAGACTACTTTACTCCTGCATCTTCTCGATTGTTTCTTCCTTGTATTTGCCCTTTTCCTTTCCTACTTGGCGAGATTTGGCTTTCCGTTCAAGGATCTTTTTGCGGTCTTTGTCCAGTTTTAGTCTAGTGATAACCACCTGCAGAGAAACAAAACACTTCTAGAGCTTTCAACAGTTACCAGCTTCACAATACACGATGTGTATAACCAAGTCATACACACTGTTGTTTCTACTGTATCTAGAGAATCAAGTCGGAGTATAAATGTAGCTCCGACCCACAAAACCACAGTACAGATTCTTGTTGAGACAAATCTTACATAAACTTATATAAACTTAAAGATCTCCAGGTGATGGTAAATTTAGGTCTCGCGAAGGAAGGCAAGGAACAGGGGGCAAAGAGCACTGAACCAGGTTTGGGAACACAGCAAAACCACCAAAAAGAGAATCTCTGCCATCACAGAGCCCGTACTTTGGCATGGGGAGAGAGAAAACAGGAAGTGGCCATATGTCAGACTCTGACATACAGAAAAACAGGGCAATATGGGGGAGGCTGTGAGCAGGGGCTAAACCCTATAGGGTGCTCAAACAAGGCCCTACAGTTAAGGCTACACTCAGACACCTGAAACCTTGAGCACATTACGGTGAGACGTCAGATGGACAAACACTGTATGATGGCGGGGACAGGTACTATTGTAAAAAGTCAAACTTGTGTCAAGATTAAAATGGTCAGCAAGGGATGGCGGACAGGACAGATGTTAAGGTATAAACTTACAAACTGGGGCACCTGGGTGGCTCAGTGGGTTAAGGCTCTGCCCTCGGCTCAGGTCGTGATCTCAGGGTCCTGGGATCAAGTCCCGCATCGGGCTCTCTGCTCAGCGGGGAGCCTGCCTCTCTGCCAACTTGTGATCTCACTTTGTGTGTCAAATAAATAAATAAATAAATAAATAAATAAAAAAGCAACTTACAAACTTTAAGTCCTACAGATATGATCGGCAGTAGTGATATATACACAATATAGCATCATAATCACCAATCTTGCTAAAAGACTACAACTTTGTTACTCCCACTACTAAAATGAGCAACTGGGAGGACAGAGCTGCCGTACACTGTGATGGTGGCAAACCGGGGACAGAAGCAGAAGTCTGAACACATTAGGTTTGATGCTACCCATCAGAAATTCAAGCTAAAATGAAAAACAGGCAACTGGGTGTTGAGGTCTCGGCTAGAGTCCTCTGCCTTTAGAGGTCTGAAGTCCTTAGACTGAAATAAAGAGATGAAGACAATCACCGAGCCACAGTGAAGGAAACTTACATCCTATGCTGTGCTACCTTAAAAAGACCAAGAAGCTATCACTGGTTGGTGACCTGGATAGTAGCCGATCTACTGGTGGGACAGACACAGGACTGGCGAAGGCTAGAGAACAGCAAAGTCCTGGCTCTCAGGAGACACATACAAAAGAATCAGAGGGAAGCGTCACCACGCTGGTAATCCACCGGGGGTAGGGAAGAGAGGTAAAGAAAACACAGGAAAATATTAATAGTGAATTCCAGGTGAAAGAGATGCAGGAGTATTGCCACACCAATCCTTCAACTTTCCTGTAGTTTGAAAACAGATTTATGGCAGCATCATAAGATCTTTTAAAAACCAGAAGCGAGAAATGACAATACCCGAGGAGTCACATCTAAGTTCTAGGCAGGCACTTGCATGGCAAACAGACCAGATTTTCCATCCTGGCTCAGACACTACCACTATCCGTGAGATCTTAGCTTGGGGGCTTCAGTTTTTTCCCCATTTGTAAATGGCTTAATACTTCACAGGGTTGTAGAACTGACATCCTGCTTATTTACTTTTTAAGATTTATTTACTTCTTTTAGAGGGAGGAGGAGAGAGCGAGCAGGAGTGAGACAGTGCATTAGTGGGAAGGGCACAGGGAGAGGGAATCTCAAGCGAACTCTGCGCTGAGTGGAGAGCACCACTTGGGGGTGGGGGGCTCAATCCCAGGACACTGAGGTCACGACCTGAGCCCAAACCAAAAGTTCGACACTTAACTGACTGAATCCCCCAGGCGCCCCTGCTTACTCACCTTTAATACTGAGAATGAACAGGGTATCAGCTCCATTTAATAGAAAAATTACCCTATTTCTTAGATTTTAAGATTTGTTCACCACAGCTTTTGAGGAAAAGATACATTAAATATACATAATGACTGGTAAAGGTGCCTTGATCTCATAAAAAATTTCAGACTGGTTTCTAGAACTCCATTCAAATACTGTGTTGGCATTTAAGACTGGTTTCTAGAACTTCTGAAATCAGGGATTCTATTTCTCTGGGATGGTCCTGCGAACAAGCAACCACATTTGCTAACTCCTGTACTTTCCTTCTCTTCTCTCGGGCACTCTCAGAAACACCTACCTTGCTCGGGTGAATGCCCACATGGACGGTTGTGCCATTTGCTTTCTCTCGCTGCACTCGTTCAATGTAGATGACGTACTTCTTCCTGTAGACCTGGACGACCTTGCCAATCTGCTGACCTTTGTAGTGTCCTCGCACAACCTAAACATAAATTCAAAAATAACAGAAATATTAAGATTAACCTTTGGGGGGCAACTGGGTGGCTCAGTGGGTTAAACCTCTGCCTGCGGCTCAGGTCACGATCCCAGGGTCCTGGGATCAAGCCCCACATCGGGCTCTCTGCTCAGCAGGGAGCCTGCTTCCTCCTCTCTCCCTGCCTGCCTCTCTGCCTACTTGTGATCTCTGTCAAATAAATAAATAAAAATCTTAAAAAAAAAAAAAAAAATTAACCTTGGGAACCAGGAAAGCTACAAATCACGTCAACGTCACTGACTTGACCAGATCCGTGAGACCTTTCAATTTTCAAAGACATAACAGCTGGCGGAAACGTGCCAATAATTCTCTCTGGCTTGAACCTGCAAATAAACCATGTTCCCATATAAATCCAGTGATGGACAGCACATCCATCAGCTGGTGGTCCACAAGCAGCCGCGGGCTTGGTAAAAGGTTAAAACACGACCCGACTTTGGCTTTTGTAGCAGGTGGACAACAAGGAACTTTACTCTGCTTCAAAGGAGGCAAGAGGCCACAAGATTAAATTCACAACCCATTAATGTGTCCAGCCCAGTGCCAGGGCAGGCAGCAGCAAGGATGTGTGGGAACCAATTCTTTCCCAAAGTCCAGTCTCCTACCCCAGAGTCCCTGTGATGCTCAGTCTGTCTGGAAGCAACCCAAATGCTTCTGCACAGATGTTTCTTTCCAGCTGCAGATTTTCTCACATTAAGAGACCTTGAGGGGCACCTGGGTGGCTCAGTGGGTGAAAGCCTCTGCCTTCGGCTCAGGTCATGGTCTCGGGGTCCTGGGATCAGGCCCCACATCAGGACTCTGCTCAGCAGGGAGCCTGCTTCCCCGCCTCTCTCTGCCTGCCTCTGCCTACTTGTGATCTCTGTCAAATAAATAAAATCTTAAAAAAAAAAAGAGAGAGAGATCTTGAAAGCAGAGGAGACTACCTCCTGAAAGCACCGACAAATCCGGCACTAGTACAGGGGCAACCAACGGCGGGTGTCAACCCACACGGCCATCTGGAGACTGGCTTTTTCCGTAAACGGCCGCTAACCCCATCAATACTGGGGACAGGCACACCCTGCTTTAGGGACGTGCCCCGATCCTGTCATCAACAAGTGCAGGTTACAGCTAAGTGAACAGGGACGGAGACTTTCACTTCAATCCACGCGACAAGGTGTCCACCGGGAAACAGAAAACCACCACGTAAAACTATGGTCCAGGGAGGGCTCCCGTATCTGGGCTTTAACTCAGACAGAACCCGAACGCATCTCTGCTGACCAACCGCACCGAGAAAAAGCGCATCACAAAGTTGTGCGTTGGTTCTGAACCACCTCCCTTCTCCTGGTTGTTATTCTGGTGCTTGGGACGACTGACACGTTCTCCCGTTTGCCTTTTTAGCTCCCTCCGCACTCCTGCTCCCGGAGCAACGTGTCAAGCGCCTCGCGGCCAGAGCGCAATCCCTCTCCCGGCCGGGTGTGCGGGCTCCGCCGAGACCCCCCGCGCGCTCCAGACCTGCACTTCGTCGTCCTTCCGGATGGGCATGGACCGCACGTTGTACTTCTGCCTCAGCTCCTTGGAGAGAGGGGAAGACATGATCTTCCTGCGAATGTGGGAAGGCGCATTGAAGTGCCGCTTCCGGTTCTTGCTCCGGTCGGAAGTCACGAAGGGATTGAACTTCATTTCGGCTGAAGAGAAAAGTCAGAAGCCTCGTCAGCCCTTAAGTGACCACAGTCGAGTCCAGTTTCCAAACGGGTAACGGCACCAGTGCCAGCCGGGCAGGTCGGGAAGCCCCGCGAACGATCCTATTCTGCCGCGGGGTTTTCTGTACTTGTTGATGGGATAAAGAATTCCCGGGAGCCCGGGGGGCTCGGTCCCTTAAGCATCCGCCTTCGGCTCAGGTCACATCCCAGGGCCCTGGGATCGAGCCCCGCGTCAGCTCCCTGCTCAGCGGGGAGTCTGCTTCTCCCCCTGCGTGTGCTAACGAGTAAAATCTAAAATAATAATAATAACAACAGTAACAAGTCCCTACCAGTAACACACCTGCTTCAGGTCACACCCCCAACTCCCGGATCACCGGGCAAGGAAGTCGAGACGGGACTCGCACCCCTGATGCGTGAAGACAACGCAGACCCACAGCTCATTCACGCAACATCACCCTCTGCAGACACCGACCCACGTCCACCCACTACAGACCCGGGCGCGAGCGCGCTTAGCTCCCCACAAAACGCGTCGGCTCCTCCATCCCCAAGCCTGGGCAGGGCTGCCCATGTCGGGTCCCAAAAGCCTTCTCCTGGGCGAGCGCGGCCTGCCAAGTTCCCTGGCTTTGCCCGGTAACTATGTCGAGACCATCTTTAAGGAACTACACCGAGTAGACCTGTCTCCATCCCCAGAGAACGCTTCCCCTCCAGGAGCCGATACGCGGGGTTCCCAAACCCCCTTCTCCTCCTCCCTTCCCGAGCTCGGCGGCCCTCAGGCTTGCGGGAAAACAGATGGAGACCATCCCGGCCCCTTTCCCTGGCTGCTGTTCGTCCGCCGGGAGGGTTTCGGACCCCTCGGATCAAAAGACACCGCGCCCGCGAACGGATGGCAGTGGATTTTCTCGCGCTTGCACGGCCAAGACTCACCCACAGGCGCCTCAGCGATGGCCGCAGGAGGGAAGAGAGCCACACGTTACTTCCGGTTCTGTAAGTTGCCGAGAGATCTCGCGAGACCGATCTTCTCTTGGCGCGAGAGAGGCGCGGGGTTTGAACGCGAAAAGGAAACTGGGAAAGAAACTGATGACTAGTGTACCCCCGCGGCTTGGAGGGGAACTGCAAGGAACTGCAAAACCGCCTTCTCCAGGGCTCGGTGCCTCCCTTGGGAAGTCTGGGTTCTGCAGGTGGGTGCTCCGGAAAGGGTCGTTCCTGGGGGGCGGTGGCGGGGGCTGCTCAGGGTGTGACTGTTCGGGTGCGTGGTGAAGGAGCCGGCGCCCCATTCGCCGGGAAAGGGCAGGTCTTGCTAGCAGCCGCCAGGTGGCGCTGGGCCCGCGGCCGCCGGTCACCTCGGTTCCGCGCGTGCGCGGGTCTTTGGACGCGCTCCGCCGCCGGGTCCGCGCCCCCGCGCCAGGAGGTCTGCACCTGCGTGTCCAGCGAGCTCGCGGGTGATGCCCGGGTCCGGGTCCGAGACCACCCTCGGAGGGAGGCCCTTGCAAGCGGAGAGCCGCGCCCCTTTCTGATCGTTACTGCCCGCTGCCCTGTGGTCCGGGGTCGCCCGCACACGGACGCGGGGGCAGGCTGCGGGGCGGGGCGCGGCGGGGAGTGCAGGAGGGCGGTGAGCTCCCGCGGCTTGCCTGGCGCTCCTGGTGGGGGATCCGTTTCTGCGGATGAGTAATGCCTTGTCCTTGCCGGAGCGATGCGGGGTCCTGCCGACAGAGACACGCACGTCGTCGTGAGACGTGGAGAGCTTGCTGAGCCCGGAGACGCGCTTCTGCTCATTTATGTTGTGAACTCCTTCAGTGCATCAGATAGCCTTGTGAGGCCGGTACCGTGTTATTGTTCCCATTTTACAGATGCGGCCGTTGACCCACGGAGAAGTGAGAGCAACTCTTGCAAGTTACGTAGAACCCTCGGGTTCTAGATGAACGCATTCAGGCTCTTCCCAGTCCCTTCCCTACGTGGTCCCAATTTCTGGGACTCCACTGGGTCAACTCAAAGAGTGAGAAGCCATGTCCTTGAGGAGCCAGAGTAAAGTCACTAAAGAACATGGGTTTTCATGGTTTAAAAAAGTTGTGTTTTAAATATCCCCTAAATAGCCCCAGATTTTATTTGTAACTGAAAAATTCAGTGAGGGGCGCCTGGGTGGCTCAGTCGTTTAAGCGTCTGCCTTCTGCTCAGGTCATGATCCTGGAGTTCCAGGATCAGGCCCCACTTTGGGCTCCCTGCTCAAGGGGGAGGCTGCTTCTCCCTCTGCCTCTCACCCTGCTCATGCTCTCTCTCTCAAATAAATAAATAAAATCCTTTAAAAAATTCAGTGAGGGGGCACCTGGGTACCTCAGTGGGTTGAGCCTCTGCCTTTGGCTCCGGTCATGATCTCCAGGTGGTGGGATCAAGCCCCGCATCTGGCTCTCTGCTTGGCGGAGAGCCTGCTTCCCCCTCTCTCTGCCTTCCTCTCTGCCTACTTGGAATCTCTGTCTGTCAAGTAAATTAAAAAAAAAAAAAATCTTTTAAAAAAAAATTCAGTGAGAATACCTCTAATGCAATTCCTTTTTTAAAAGCTTATCATTATTGCTATTTTTATAAACTCTACACCCAACGTGGGGCTCAGACTCACGACCCTGAGTTCAAGAGCCACATGCTCTAGGACTGAGTGGCCCAGGCACCCCTGTAATTCTTTTCAACAAATGTTTATGCATCTTTTGCAAGCCATGCCTGATCTGGACCCTGGAGTTGCAAAGTGAAATTAGTCAAAGCTTCTGCCTGCAGGAAGCTTATTGTCTAAGAGGAGAGATAAGCAGTGAAACTGACAATCAGCTCCCCCCACCCCAGGAAAAGTGCTAGATGAGCTGCTGCCCTTGGTGCTGCTGCTGCTGCATCTGCCTTTTTTTTTTTTTTTTTTTTAAGAGGGAGAGGTAGAAAGAGAATCTTACACAGGCTCCATGCTGAGCCCATTGCTGCGCTGGATCTCTTCATCCTGAGATCACGACCCGAGCTGAAACCAAGAAGTAGCCACTCAACCGACCGAGCCCCCCAGGCGCCCCATCCTTGGTGCTTCTGTGTGGCAAGAATGGCAGAGAGCTTTGGGGTCAGGGAAGACTTCTGGGGTGAGATCACCCTTGGCTGAGTTTGGAAGAATGTTAAAATTAGCTCCATGAGGCAGTGGGAATCGCTGGAGGGAGGGCTTGGAGATGGGAAGCAGCTTGATGTAATGCCTCCAGGAGCCAGGTCCTTGGAGCTGGAGGGGAGAACCTTCAGGGAGAAGCCCGTGGGGCTCCGGGCTGAGCTGAATTTGTTTGGGTTGCTAGAAGTTCCAGGGAGCCGCTGAACACCCCTGCCTTCCTAACCTTGCCCTCCTTTCTGGTCCTCGCAGACTCATCCTCTTTCTTGTTGTTATTGGTTCTCCCAACTCCCTCTTTTCTTTCTTGCTTGCTTTTTTTTAAAAAAAGTTTTGTTTAAGTAATCTCTGCATCCCACATGGTGCTCAAACTCACAACCCCAAGATTAAGAGTCAGGGGTTCTTCTGACCGAGCCAGCCAGGCGCCGGTTAGCTCCCTCTTCTAGGTCTCCCCTATCCTCTTCCTCTCTTCCCACAAAGGCCTCCTCTGTCCCCTCATCCTACCCATCATTCTCTGGTCACCCTTCCCTTTGGAGGACTCCTGAGCTCCCTCCCCCATGCAACACTGAGTCATTGAAATTAAACCTCCAGGCCACCATTTGGAGAGCACAATCACTTTATAGGGTGTGAAGACTGCCAGGGTACGGATTGTATGCACAGATGCAAAGTATGGGTAGCCTTGTTGTGGAGTTTTTAGTGGCATAAAATGTCTCGTCTCCGCCCTGTGCGACCCTCCGGCCACCTAGCCGGGCCTCTCCCTCTCTCTTCCTTCAACGCCTCCTACATGATTTGAAACACGTCTTTTTAACTGGACTCTTCGGGGTTGTCTCAAGGCTGGTCTTTGTGAAGCCCTAAGACAAACCAGCTATTCCACAGCCTAAGTCTCTTGGATTCAACTTTGTTCCTGGCCACCAAACCATCCCATTTATTTCTTTCTTCTTTCCTGCTTGCCCGCCTTCACGCAGGCATTCTTTAAATATCTCTCCAACTCTTTTTTTTTTTTAAGATTTTATTTATTTATTTAACAGAGAGAGAGAGATCACAAGTAGGCAGAGAGGCAGGCAGAGGAGGGGGGGAAAGCAGGCTCCCTGACAAGCAGAGAGCCCAATGCGGGGCTCAATCCCAGGACCCTGAGATCATGACCTGAGCCGAAGGCAGAGGCTTTAACCCACTGAGCCACCCAGGCACCCCTATCTCTCCAACTCTTACCCGTTACCAAATCCTAAGCCAGGCACTGAGATCCAGAGATCAGGAAGATCTAGCCTTCCCCCTGAAGGAGCACAGTGTCTAGAAGGGAGAAATAGGGATAGCAAAGTGTCCCTGGGAAGACGGCGGGATGGGTCAACCCTGACAGAGGTGGGGCATGGGGAGCTCTTCACGGGTGAGCCTTGAACCTGCTTCTGGAAAGCTAGGGAGGAGTTCTCCAGGCAGAGATCCACCCAAGCCGAGGCCCAGAGGTCTGTGCCAGCACCACCTGTTGGATCTACAAAGAGTTTGTGTTGAGAATTATTTTGTACCTGGTGAAAGGAGGATGCGGGAAAGTAAGGATGGGGCCCGGGTATTTTGTGCTGCAGTGGGACGCCTGGGTGGCTCAGTTGGTTGGGCGTCTGCCTTTGGCTCAGGTCATGATCCCAGGGTCCCAGGATCGAGTTCCGAATGGGGGACTCCCATCTCCCTCTGCCTGCCGCTCCCCCTGCTTGTGCTCTCTCTCTCTCTCTCTTTCTGACAAATAAATAAATAAATCTTTTTTTTTAAAAGGTTATTGTGAAGGGAGGAAGCAAAGTGTGTGTTTAATCCCAGGCACCCGTCTGTCTGTCTCTTGATAAAGACAGATGGACTCGATCCCAGGACCCTGAGATCATGACCTGACCTAAAGGCAGAGGCTTAACCCACTGAGCCACCCAGGCGCCCCAGGGGGTTGCTTAAAGTAATACCTTTTACCTGATGAAGGAAAGGAAGAGTAGAGAAAAACCAAAACTATCACATTAAATAATCTGGCCCAAAGAGAAGTCTGGAGGAACTGAGAAACCCTGAGTCAAGTATCAAGCTTTCTACCTTCCTTCCTGGTGTGCCTGTTCAGCAGAAGATGTCACACCTCTAACCAGACAAACCTGCCCCACCGAGCCGGGAGCTGACAGTGTCAGGCAGCACGATGGGTAGGCGGGCAGCTCTCGAATGTTCTTGGGGCCAGAGCCTCACAGGGCAACGGTGTGTTCACTGAAGATCTCTTTAGCATCTAATAGCATTTTTCAGTTTAATTTTTTAAAGATTTTATTTGTTTTCGAGAGGGAGAGTGAGAGGGAGAAGCAGGCTCCCTGCTGAGCAGAAAGCTCAATGCGGGGCTCGATCCCAGGACCCTGAGATCATGACCTGAGCCAAAGGCGCACGCTCAACTGACTGAGCCAACCAGGAGCCCCTTCAGTTTAATTTTTGAATAAGTAGGACATTTGCTTGTTTCAAAAAGTATCAAGGGGAAGGGGCGCCTGGGTGGCTCGGCGGGTTACGGGTCTGCCTTCTGCTGAGGTCATGATCCCGGGGTGCTAGGATCAAGCTTCAAGTTGGGCTCCCTGCTCAGTGGGGAGTCTGCTTCTCCCTCTCCCTCTGACCCTCCCCTGGCTAGTTCTCTCCCGCACTCTCTCTCAAATGAATTTTTAAAAAAAGTTTTAAAGGGAAAGGAAAAATCACCCCCGTTCTGTCTCATCAGTTTCTCGTCCCCTTACCTGGTTAATCACTGTTACTAATTTTTTGCGTGCTGTACCCAATTTCCTGATGCATACATAAGCACATAGGAACGTGAATTTTAATTCCCCCTCCCTTCCACAATGTTCCACACCACGTTTATCCCGTTGGCCATTGTCTCTTGGAGATGTTCTATGGGGATATATGCATGTCTATCTAGAGGATACATTTTTAGGACAGGACTTGCTGGATCAAAGTGTAAGTTTTGATCGCTAATGTCAAATTTCCGTCTCTGGGGTTTATATATATCCCCACCACCTCCCCTACCTTCCCTCAGCTTTGGCACCAGAGTGGGTTTTGAATCTTTCAGGGTTTGACAGGCTAAGAGGTGAAAAACAGTATACCCGCAGAAATTTAATTTGCATTTTTTTCACAAGTGTGACTGGCGAAATGTTTAAGACCCATTTGCCCTGTGTCTTTGGGAGCTGTCTCTCTCACCGAATGTGAATTATCCAGAATGTCAGAGCTCAGGGCTTCCCACGTGCTTTGGCGATGTCTCTGGAAGCTTTGAGAAAATAGATACCTTTATTTAAAAAATAGCCGCTTGGCATCCTTTGAAAATAAAAGAAGTACCATCTACAGGCCACGCCAGACAATATGAAAACGCTGCAGGACTCATTCGAGTCTTTGTAACATTTTTAGTCCTTTGTAAGTGTAACATTTTAGTCCTGTAATAAATACATTTTCCACGAATCCACCTGTATCCCCCACCCCCAAAACAGCACCGATAGTCTTCTGTGGTCTTGAAAAGCATAAAGAAGTCCAGAAGTTAAGTGTTTTAAATCAGCCCTCCCTGGGTCCCAAATATCCCGTCGGGTGGGCCCCCTCCCTCAGGGGTCCCCAAATGCGCACCACTATGGGGGTTTGGGAAACAGCTAAGAGGCGAGGCCCCCCCAGGGAGGTGGTGAGAAACCACCTATCTGAGAGAGGAGTTGGGCGTTTTTTGTTGTTTTTTTAAATCCCAAAATAAAGATTATGGGCCTTTGCGAACAGAAAACAGCTGTTGGCAAGCGACTCGCTCCCCAGGTAAGACCCGATCCCAGGCTCTTCTAGTGGCCCTCCTTGCCTGGCCCCAGCACCGTCCAGGGTGAGGTCGGCAGGACCTGGGGTTCAGCCTGTGTGGTGACAGTGACGTCCCTGACAAGTGCAGCTGTTTCCCTCCCCACCCGTCCTCGCCCAGCCCAGCTGGGAATCCACCCCGGGGAAACTGGCCCAGCTGGTGCGGCCTCTAATGAGTGGTTGGGTCATGAGGAGGAGGAAGACCTGGGCTGGGAGGGAGGCGGGAGCCCCCAGGGCTTAATTGTGCCCACATAGTTCTCCACTGACTCAAGTCTCGGCCATTGGGCTCCCCCCTGACGCCTTGCCTGCTGGTCCATCCTTGAGAACCCCAGGACTCAAATTCTCGACCGTTCCTTGAGGCTGGGGGAGACCTCTGGCTCTGTGGGCCACTTTGCTAGCCTCGGTCCCCCCGTTCCCCAGGATGACCCTTTTCTGTTACGTCCCCCAGAGATCCTGGGCCACAGCCTCTGAGATCAGCTTCTCCCTCAGTCAAGACCTTCCAGGCTGGTGACTTGGGGGTGGGAAGGCATATGCTGGCCCAACGGTGAAGATCATGGATGGTTGCTGAGATCACGGGCAAGGTGCTTTTGGCCCCCAAGCCGCCCCTTTTATTGGTCCCGGAGAGGCAGCTAGAGAAGCCTGGGTGGGAATTCTGACCTGGATGAGTCCTGCCGTTGAGCCCCCTCCAGCCACAACGGAGCCCCACCTGGCTTCAGGCATGTCACCCGGCAGATAGGGACGGCGCCTCAGGGCTGGTGACCCCACAGGAAGGAGGGACCCCCCAGCTTCCCACCTTGCTCAGTTCCAGCCTGGTGGAAGGGAGAGTATCTGCAGAAGATACCAGGCCCTCTGGGGCAGGGGCACAGCTGTTGCTTCTGAGGGGGGGAGGGCACCCCATTTTCTACCCTGGCCTGGAGCATAGAGTTTTGGCGTTTGGGCCCCGAGCTCAGCTCAAGCCACAGGGATCGTCAGCCCCCGGCCTCCCTGACCTGATGGGAGCTGGCAGGCGGAGTGGGGGTGAGGACGCCGTCCAGGCCGCCCATCCCCGGGTGCCTCACCCCTCCCCGGCGGCCCCCCCTGCCCCCCAGTTCGGCCCAGGGCGGCGCTCAGGCCTGCTTCCTCACCAGCAGCACCCAGGGCAGGATGGCGGCCACCACGGCCACCACGGCGACAAGGGTGATGAGCAGCAGGGCCCGCGAGCGGCAGCAGAAGGCCCGGCTGGAGCTGGGGGCCGGGGAGGCCTCGGACAGCTCGGCCAGGCTGCGCCGTGGCATCACGCTGTCCTGCTCCCCCAGCGGCATCCCGTGGCGGCTGATGACGAAGATCTGCGGCTCCCGGGCCAGGCCCGGCGGCAGGTCCAAGGGCAGCGGGGCACCCTGGCTCAGGGCCGGCCTCCACACCTGCGGGGCGGTGGCCAGGGGGTTCGTGTGGCCCAGGGTGTCGGGCAGGGCCACGGGCACGGCCAGGGTCTGCGAGCTGCGGTCCAGCACCGAGGGCCAGCGGGAGCTCTTCTTGCTGAGGAAGGTGACGTAGCGGCAGATCGGGCAGACGATGGTCCTCTGCACTTGGCCGTCCACGCGGGTGGAGAGCAGGTACTTGACCAGGCAGTCATGGCAGAACACGTGGCCGCAGCTCAGGGTGCGGCTGGCGCCCTCCAGGTCGCGGAACTTCTCGTAGCACACGGGGCACTCGCTGCCGGAGCTGTCCTTGCTCTCCCCTTCGGACATGGCCACGCCGCGAAGGCCCTTCCACTGCTGGAGGGAAGGGCGGTGAGCCGCGGCCAGGCCGTACCCTGCTTCCCAGGGCCTCCCGCACCTCCCGTCTCCTGCCTCCCTGCGGCTCCTCCGGGGGGCCTCCCTGACTTACAACAAGATGGGGGCCCCTGGCTCCGGGCCCCTTGGGAGGAGATGAGGGGGCGCTTCTGGAAGGGGGGTTGGGAGACCGATAAGGAGAAACCCCAACCCTTTGAGACTCTGGATCGAGGTGCATGGAATGTGCTCAAGGTGTAGCCTGCCTGATACCCTCCGCTCAACCATGACAGGCAATGCCGGGTGAGGTCACCACCTCGCCTCTTCCTGCTTTGATGCCCGAAGTGAAGGCAGGAGGACCCAGGTGTCCCCAGCCACCCCGCCCTGGGTAGCAGGCAGCTAAGCAGATGCTCCCCTAGATCAGCCTGGTCTCCAGTGTGGGTCTGTTTGTTTGTTTATTTTGAGAGAGAGAGAGAGAGCACAAGAAGGGGAGGGTCAGAGGGAGAAGCAGACTCCCTGCTGAGCTGGGAGCCCGATGTGGGACTCCATCCTAGGACTCCAGAATCATGACCTGAGCTGAAGGCAGTCGCTTAACCCACTGAGCCATCCAGGTGCCCTGGAGTAGTCATTTTCCAGGAGATTCTCTGCTCCTCCTCTATCCCCCCCGCAACACACCGACTCAGGGACTGGCTGGTCCATTGGATAGTATCCAGCCATGGACCACATTCCTTTGTGCGAAGCGTGGCCATAAAGCAATGACTCCTTTGAAAACAAAGCTCAGAACTTACACATCCAAATGCCTGCTGGCCCTCTGTGCAGTCACAGCCGGGAGCTGTGGGCCGGGACCTCCACCTGCCCCAGCTCTCTCATTCTTCAGATTCTTACTGGGTGCCTAAGGCTGATTAACCTTAGTAAAGGCAGATTTCCATCCTTCGAGGAGATGTCTGGTGGGCTGGAAACGGCCCAGGCCACTGGGAGCCAAGCCTGGTGAGAAAGTTACCAGGTGAGTGTTAAACATGATTGGGGATCAAACGAGTGACCCCAAAGATGTTCTCGGTTCTCGGCAAGGGCAGAATTGTTGGATTAAGTCCAACCATTTCCCAAGGAGTTGACTTTGAAAGCATACACCAGCTTGGGAGGTCCAAGTGTCCTCGCTGAAAAGTCCCCCATATCTGGGCGCCTGGGTGGTTCAGTTGTTAAGTGGCTGCCTTCAGCTCAGTTCAGAATCCCGGGGTCCTGGGATCGAGCCCCGCATTGGGCTCCCTGCTCAGCCGGGAGCCTGCTTCTCCCTCTGCCTCTGCCTGCGGCTTTTCCTGCTTGTGCTCACTTTCTCTCAAATAAACAAATAAATTTTAAAAACTCCCCCTTATCACAACTGTGTAGCCTCAGCTCCTCTTGATCAGCCTCTTTAGAAGGAACCGTGATCACCTGTCACTGATATTCTGTTCCATCAAGGAGATAGACAAAAGACCCCTGAGCATGAACAGAACTCTGGGCCAGCTCCAGACCCAAGAGATGACCCGACGGGAACAGGATCAGTTACTAGAAAAGACCACAGCTTCTCAAGTCATAAATTTCCTGGAGTCTCTCTCTTCTCTTGGCTCGGTTCTCAATGCATTTTGCCAAGTTGAAAATGTCCCGTAAGGAATAAGGAGCAAAAATATGGAAAGGTGGGGATAGCGGACCTGGGACCCTGGAGGCAACACCAAGAGCTTTTCAAGCTTTGGTCTGTGGGTGATCAGTGTGGCCCTCCAGGCTGGAGGTGGGGGTTTCCAGGGTTCAGACTCTGGAAATGAGTTCGAATCCTAGATACACCCATTATCGTGTGTGTAACCTCAGGCAAATTATTTAAGCTGACCCTGTTCCCCACCTTACAGGTGGGGTTAATAATATTGTTTTCCTCTCAGAGTTGTTCAGGGTATTTTAAAAAAGATTTTGTTATTTATTTGAGAGAGACAGTTAGCATGAGCAGGGGGAGGGGCAGACAGAGAGGGAGAGGGAGAAGGAGAAGCAGGCTCCCCGCTGAGTAGGGAGCCCGACACGGGGCTCGATCCTGAGACCCTGAGATCATGACCTGAGCCAAAGGTGGGTGCTTAACCGACTGAGCCATCAGGGGGCCCCGGAGGTGTTAAGAGTATTAAATGAGCTAATTTAATTTAATTTAATTTAATGAAGGAAGAGTCTGGCATATAGTACATGCTCAACAAATGGTAGGTATCACTGTTAAGACCAGTTGAAGCCTCTCCCCTCCTAGCATTTACCCTCCTCTCCCTCCCTTTCCTTCCCAGTTGTTCCTTATTATGTAGATAACTAAACACACACACACACACACACACACACACACACACCCCGACAGAGGGCAGCTCCCCTCATATTAGAATAACTGTACAAGATGATGAAGGTCTGTGGCTCCCGGGGCAGACTGGGCAAGAGTTCAAAGGAGAGATTAGGTAAGCGATGGGCAATAGATAACAATTAAGATGGTGATTCCAAGGTTTCTGTCATTTCTGTTTCATAACACACTGGCAGGTGTCTCAGCTAAACGGGGATTTTCTCAAGGAGACCACGATTCTCTTAAGCCAACGGCTAACATGTCCCCCTGCATTCACAGTGCCCCACAGGCATATGGCACCAATTCCACCCATCCATCCACCCATCCACCCATCCTTCCATCCATCCATCCATCCTTCCATCCATCCATCCATCCTTCCATCCTTCCATCCATCCATCCACCCATCCACCCATCCATGCATCCACCCGTCCATCCACCTGCCCTTCCGTCCGTCCGTCCATCCACCCATCCATCCATCCATCCATCCATCCATCCATCCATCCCTCCAATTACTCAACAAATAGTTATTGAGATCCTGCTGTGTTCTAGCTACTAAGCTTTGGCATTGGAGACAAGCAGCTTTAGAGCCTAGTGGACACGCGTAACTGTTTTCGAAAAAGACATTTTTTTTTTTTTAAAGGAGGAATGGTGGTTAGTAGCTGAAGTCTTTTGGGTAACTAAGAAATAGGTATCAAGGTAGAATTAAAGCAGATAGTTAACAGAATGCTAGGGAAAGGAAGGACTTTTGAGGTCATTTAGTTAAATCTAGTTTTATAGGGGAGCAGACCCACCAGGTCCAGAGAAGACTTGATTGAGGTCACCTGGGAAGGTGACAGAGAGGGAGATGGCAGAGAGAGAGGGAGAGAGGAGATTTCATAGGTGATGTAGAGAATATTAGAAGACTTGTGAGTAGCTATTTAGCTGACTCAGGAAACACTACCCTCCTTGGGATGAGCAGGGGAGGGGGGAGCAGAGGCTCTAATTCTGGAGGTGGAAGAAAAGTAAAAGGGATCCAGGCATGCAGAAGACATCCCAGGTCCCTCCTGGTGGCCTCCCTGGGCAATCCTTTCTTCCTCCTGTGCTTTGGGAGCAGCATGTCACTCATGCCTGGACATTGTCACCCTCCCGCACCTTCCACTCACCTCCCTCTCTTGCCTCCCTTTCTCGGGCTTTCCCTGCCCTCTCCCTCCTCATGTTCCTCTCTTTCTCTTGATTCCATTTCGTTCTTGGTCCTTGAGATCTTCTCATGGGCTGGCCTCTGTCTGGGGTGCTGGTGTGAGGGCAGTAGGAGAAACGCAAGGAAAGTGCTCGGGCTTGGGCTCACTCTAGCTCAGTGACAACGTGGACATTATGTACTGAAAGGCACACCCCCACTGGCGGCTTGGGAAACTGGGAGAGGAGGCCTGGAAAGCCTTCCTAGGTGAGGTGGGACCAGAGTCGAGCTAATAATAAATGATTATAACAGCAACCATTTATTGAACACTAATTATGTGGCTGGCATCCTTCCTCATGAAACCCTGACAACAACTCCAGGAGGTAGATATTATCCCCATTTTACAGATGAGAGAACCGAGGCTCAGGGCTTAAGTAACTTGTTCAAAGCTACACGGCTGGGACAGGGGAGACCCAGGGAGCTAGGGACCGCCACTTCTGGTGAGGGTTTGGATGTGTCTCCGTGGAGGGCCAGACCTTGATCACTGAGAGCAGGACGCTGGCATAGGAGATCCCAGCCCACATACCTGTGCGGAAACACGGATTCAACAAGCATCCATGGGGGAAAATACCTTACGGGAGCTCCAGAATCCAACTAGGTATGTTAAATTTGTACAGCTTACCTTGTGAAGGGGTTTATACATGTGTATAAAAAAAGGACTACATGAAACTTGCTTCACCTTGGTCAGGTCCCTCTTCAGAGTGACACTAAATAGGGTTGTGACTACAGCCACCTGGGAGGCAGGGGGACGACCAGGCTGGCCCAAGGTGGGGGGCTGACCTCATGAAGCCCCCAGCGCCCCCCCCCCCAGAGCAGCAGTCCACCGTGAGGACTGGTTGGGGGGTATCCACAGCCCCGGTGGTTCTTGCCTCCACCCCCCCCCGGCTTGGGGGACACTGAAACCCACGGGGCAGGGACACTTCTAGGCAGCTGGGCTTCCCTCCTGGATTCCCAAAGCAAAGCCCTATAGCTTCGGCTGTGGCCACTCTCCTAGACACCACACACACACACACACACACACACACACACACCCTGTACCACTCAGGTATCAGTCCAGAACCTTGCCAAATGCTGGCGGGATCCCGCTCCATCCCCGCCCCCAGCCAGGCCCCCAGACTCACTTTGGCTGGGACCAGGGAGAGAAGCATCCACCCGGCCACCGTGTCCTCCGCGGAGCAGGTCTGAACCGCCCACGGGTGCTGGGCAGACAGCACGTCTTCCTGCTGCTGTCACCGCCGCCGAGGCATTTCCTAATGACTGAGCTGGTCGGGAGGACAGCGAAGGGAAGTGAATGTCGCCCAACCCGTTTGAGGTCAGGAGGCTCTTGGCGTTGCCCAGGGGCTTGGCTGCTGCTGGAGTCAGGTGATCTTGACTGGGGATGCTCAGAGGGGAGCCCCCTGCCTGAGGGGGAGCCCAGGGATGGTCTCCCAATGGAGGTAGGGACCCAGGACCCCTCTGACCGAGGCTCCCTGCAGGTGGGTCTCCGCATTCCAACAATAAGAAAGCTATCCGGACTCATTTCAGGGATCCTCCCCCCACACCCCTGCTCCCCTGCCATGCCCAGGGGGAGGGGCCACATCACCCTCAGCGAGGCTAGGGCACCCAACGCCGTATACCAATATTTGGGTGCTGTGTTCACGTGCATTTGCCATTCATTGAACACCCAGAGGGGCTCAGAGCTCCCCAAGACCAAACACCACGGGGATAAAGAATGAGGCCGAGTTAAACCAATGAATTAGAAGCACAGACCTGCCTGGAAAGAAATCCCTGCCATCATGGGATATAGGGACACGCTTCCAAACAGTCTGTAAAATATGATCCTATCTATGGAAATTACATAGTCTTTTGCAAGAGAAAAATCTGGAATAAGACACATCAAACTGGTAGTTATCTCTGGTGGGACTTTCTAACTTAGACATTTCTGCGGTATTTGAATTTTCACTCTGGATGTGTGCATCTTTATTTTTTTTTTAAGATTTTATTTGTTTGTTTGAGAGAGAAAGAGAGAGAGAGTGTCCCCAAGCAGCGGGGAGGGGGCAAAGGGAGGGGGGGAAGCAGGCTCCCCACTGAGCAGGGAGCCCGATGAGGGGCTCGATCCCAGGACCCAGAGATCATGACCTGAGCTGAAGTCAGAGCTTAACCAACTGAACCACCCAGGCACCCCTACATGCTTCTTTGTGATCAGAAAAAAAATAATCAAGAATAAAGCAGGAACAAAGAGGGGGACGGCGGTGGGGACAATGGGAAACCATTTGAGGGATTCTCCTCCCAGTTTTCTCAGGACTGGAGGTCCAGTTCTCAAGAAGTTGGTTTTCTTCTGAAAAAAGGAGCTTCCTGATCCAAGGCACAGTCAGGCCTGAGTGTGACCCAGTAGGGTGCCCCAGGATGGCCCCTCCTTGACCTGTTCCATCATGGCCTGGCTCCAGGGGCACCCTGAGGCTGGCTGGGGAGGGCAGTCAAGGTGATGCACTCCGCCACCTCACTCACCCAGGGACAAGGGCACGGCTGAGTGCCAACTGTCATGACAGTTTCTCGTGTTCTTTCCCCAGGAGCTGAAGGGGAGGAGTTCCGGGCAGTCCCAGATTTGACAGATGGAAATGCAGACTCCCTGGGGGGAAATTTGTGTTCAGATACATAACAAAGACTTCGCGTATAAGTGTGCTGTCCAGTAATGGGGACTGACTTATACTAAAAAATGATTCGTTCTTTATCTAAAACCCAAATTGCGCTGGACATTCTAGATAGTTCATTCTGCCCCTCCAGTCTCAGAGGGCTCCCCGGATTTCTCTCTCTTTCCATCAGCACTTCGAGGAGCCGTTCAGTAGCTTGGCTCATGACTCTGCCTAGGGCTTTTGGGGGTTCCCAAAAAGGGGACTCAAATACGTGTCCTCCATACCCTGGGTGTCCCTGGAGGAGGGGACTGACCCAGGCTGGGCTGTCTTTAGACTAATATGATGTGACCCTGGGGTAACGTTTAGTTCCCGTGGCCCCCGGATCTCTTCCACCGGACCTTCCATGAAGCTTGGCTTTGAAAATCACTTTGAATGCATAGATATTTATGACCATAGTCTGTTATGGTTTTGTGCTCCAAAATAAGAATTCAACTTTAAAAACTCCATAGCGTCCTGGGACGCCTGGGTGGCTCAGTTGGTTAAGCCGCTCGCTGCCTTCGGCTCAGGTCATGATCCCAGCGTCCTGGGATCGAGTCCCACATCGGGCTCCTTGCTCGGCAGGGAGCCTGCTTCTCCCTCTGCCTCTGCCTGCCTCTCTGTCTGCCTCTGCTCTCTCTCTCCCTCTCTCTCTGACAAATAAATAAATTTAAAAAAACCCTCCATATACCTATGTATGCATAAATGTGTACATGCACGCACGTGCACAGACACACACACACACACACACACACACCCGGGAGAGTAAATGTATCAACCAGAGAAACCTTATCTCTACTTTGTTAGGTTGGCTCCAGCTGTCTTGCCCCGAGAGCGTGGAACATAGGACTGTTAAGTGTTGACGGGGAGAGGGGAATTAGCCATCAGGAAAGGCTGAGATCACAGGTGCATGAACCACAGGTATCTGCACTGTAGGATTTGATAGCAGGACCTCTGGGAAATAAAGACCACTCACTCCACGAGCATTCACGCTTGCTCTGGGTCTACCTAGAGAGCATGCGCGTGTACCTTTGGGTAAGTCACTTAAACCTTTGGTGCCTCAGTTGCTTCATCTGAAAAATGGGGATAATAGTACCAATTCTATAGGATTGCGGCGATTCAGTGAATGGGGGCAAATGATGTGCCTGGAACCACGCCTCTTGTATGTTACCTCCCACTATCCCTGTCATCGTCCTAGCAAAAGGAGGAGGCTGAAGAGGGGTGAGACGACGTGAAGACTTCCTACTTCAAGGGGCCTGGTCAGTCCAGTCCTGCCAGTCTCGCCACCCCAATTTATAGTGTCCTGTCCTCAGCAGAGAGGCCAGAGGCTGGAAGGCTAGTTTTCAGCTCAGGGAGGCACGGGACCAGTGGCCTCCGCTCCGATCAGGCCACACTGGAGAGTTGTATCTAAGTCTGGGGCCACAGTGTGAGGGGTTGCTGGGGGACTAAAACGTGTTCCGGGGAAGAGTCCTGCTGGATTGGGGGATGGGTCTGGAGGCCACAGTGGCCCATAGGACCTTCCTTGGAGAGATCTGTCTGAGGGTAGGGAGTTCCAGACAAGGGTCGAATCCTGGCGGAGGCTGGCTGACTTGCCGAATGACCGGAGGTATAGTTTTTGCGGGAGATGAATGGCTGGTCCAGGACAGAGGGTCTCCAGTGGCAGAATCACCTGGGGAACGGATAACAGATTCCAATACAGATACAGATTCCCTGCCTTGAGATTTAGCAGGTCTTGGGGGGGGCCTAGGAAAATAGAGTCTATAATTAATTTTTTTTCAAGATTTTATTTATTTATTTGACAGAAAGAGACACAGTGAGAGAAGGAACACAAGCAGGGGGAGTGGGAGAGGGGGAAGGCTTCCTGCTGAGCAGAGAGCCTGATGCGGGACTCGATCCCAGGACCCTGGGATCATGACTTGAGCCGAAGGCAGAGGCTTAACCAGCTGAGCCACCCAGCCCCAATAGTCTATATTAATTTTTAAATTGGATGGGTAGGGGCGACTGGGTGGCTCATCCATTAGGCAGCTGCCTTCAGCTCAGGTCATGATCCCAGGGTTCTGGGATCGAGCCCCACATCGGGCTCCTTGCTAAGCAGGAAGCCTGTTTCTCCCTCTCTCATTCCGCTTGCTTGTGTTCCCTCTCTTGCTGTGTCTATCCCTGTCAAAATAAATAAATAAAATCTTAAAAAAATAAATTGGATGGATAAATGAGTGGATAGATAGAACGTACGGGTAGTGCATGCTAATGGTGGGATCTGGGTATTGTGTGTATGGGTTCTCCGTAAAACTCTGAACTTTGCCATACATTTGGAAATTGTCATAATACATACTGGAAAAAGTATTTAATTTCTTGAGTAAGTAATACATTCAGATGATTTTTAAAATGTGGGGTACTTGTGTGGCTCAGTCGGTTAAAGCATCCAACTCTTGGTTTCAGTTTGGGTCATAATCTCATGGGTCTTGGGATCAAGCCCCACATCAGACTCCATGCTCAGTGGGGAGTCTGCCTGAAGATTCTCTCCCTCCGCCCATCCTGTCTCCCCGCTTGCTTGCTTGCTCTCTCTTGCACTCCCTGTCTCTCTAGAATAAATAAATACATCCTTAGAAATTAAAAAACAAAAAAGAAAGCAAAAGTTCAAAGTCCTGCCGTAGAGATTCCCTCCCCTCCTTTTTCCTTTCCTGACAGCCCCTGTTCTGCCCATCCCAAAAGGTAACCACTAACTCCTACCCATTAGGGTGGCTGTTTTAAAAAACAAAACAAAACAGAAAACCCAGAAGATAACCAGTGCTGTCGAGAATGTGGAGAAATTGAAACCTTTCCACACTGCTGGCGGGGGTATATAAAGTGGGGCAGCCACCATGGAAAACATTATGATGGTATCTCAAAAAATTAAATGTCGACTTACCATGGGAGCCAGCAATCCCACTGGCGGGTCTATAACCCCAAATAATTGAAAGCAGGGACTCAAACAGGTGTTTGCACACCTGTGTTTAGAGTTCGCAAGAGCTGGAAGGTGAAAGCAACCCATGTCCCCCAACAGGTGAGTGGTTTTACACAGCGTGATACATACATGAAATACGGTATCACTCAGCCTTCAGCAAGAAGCACATTCTGCCCCACGCTCGTGGATGCACCTTGAGGACATGACACTAAGTGTAATAAGCCAGTCACTAAAGGACAAATACCGCAGGATTCCATTTATAGGAGGTTCCCAGGATCGTCGGATGCACGGAGACGGAAAGTAGAATGGTGGTGGCTGGAGACTAGAGGAGGGGGAATGAAGTGTCATTTCTTAACGCGTCCAGAGTCTCAGTATGGGGAGAAGAAAAATATTCTGCCCACGGACTGTGGGGACAGTGGTGCGGCAGTGTGAACGTGCTTAATGCTGCTCAGAAATGGTTAAGATGGTGAATTTTATGTCGTATGGGTTTACCACAATTCTTAGAAGAGAGAACGCCTGTTGTTAGTGGTTATTCTTGTGAATCCTCTTTATCTTTATACCTACATGAGCAAATACAGAAATTGATTTGTATCCCTTCTCCATTTTTTTTCCCCTGAAAGATAGTGCACCGCACGCAGGCTTCTGCCTCGTGCCTGTCTTACCTGGATCTACATCTTACTTGAATCTGCAGCTCCACAATCATACATACGTGGACAGTGTGCTTTTGGAATCCAAGGGTTTAGCAACTTCCCCGAGGAATGTTGGGGACCCTCTGGCTTGGAAGAGGGAGGCCGGGGTCCTGGGCAGCTTGGAGCTGGACTCCCTCTTTCCTCCAGGCTGGGTGGAGGGGACCGGGAGCAGGGATGGCTCTTTCAGACAGAGACGCTCCTCTGTCCCCATCATTCCTCTGTACATCCCCAGGGGAGTGGGATTCCCGCAGGTCCTGGCTCTCTTGCTCCCCCGGAGAGATGCCAGGTGTCTAGCAGCAGGGGTGTGCCACAATCTGTCCACCCGCTGTGGGGATGGGGGGGCGCGAGGCAGGGCCCACCCTAAGAGGATGGGGTCACTCTTGACATTCAGAACCTTGTGCTGGAGCCAAAACTGTAATAAGAAGAGTAAAAGTGAGTCATCCCAAATATCGAGAGCCAAAAGGGACGGTGGGGGGGGGGGCAAACTTGGAGCCAGAAACTGCAGGCTGCACCCTGAGGCCGCTCGGGAGGGGAAGGAAGGAGGTGATCCAGGCGATCTGTGCTGGGGCAGAGGCTCTTGGTCTTGCTAGCACTGCCGTCCCGAGAGAAGACGCCTGACGATGGTCGTCCTCTGCGACCATGCTCCTGTGGGGGACTTGCACTTGCCATATTCCGGCAGTGGTGGCTTTGCTCCGTCCTGGCTCTGGGTGAGGCTGGGGCAGGGTGGAGGGTAGGGGGGCAAGCTGGCCTTACCCCGTGCATGCTCAGGAGGGTTGCAATTAAATGATGCCTGTGGGCCGGGAAGGGGGTAGGTATTTCCTTGCTTTGCTTGAGTGTGTGTGTATGTAGGACCTTGGACCCTCCTCCCGCTCTGCCTCCACTCATCAGCATCTTGATTGGCCTGAGCAATGTGGGCAGATGGGAAAGCCTAGCCAGGGAGGGCAGAGGACCCCCAAAGTATGGAGCAGAGGAGCCTCTGCTCCCCTCCCCGCCACCAGCCAGCAGAATCTGGCCATGTAGGGCCCCTTGGTGAGGCCACCCCACCCCACCCTGTGGCCCCGGGAGGACTCAGAATGGGGTGCAGTCCTGATGGTCTCCCCACCCCTGTGCAATGGTGGGACCCTGGCCCTGCTTCGAGCCGGCCAGCTCTGGGACCTGCTTTGGGGTTTCCATTAATTCTTGCTCCTGTACATTTCCTGGGCTCACCTCCTCCCCCCAAACCTGCCCAGGGCCTCTGAAATCTCTATTTTCCCTGTTCTCTTCATCCCACCCCTTCGACTCTCCCCATTTATTACATAGCCTGGGGCTGCTGGTAGCACAGGCGAAACCTGGGGTCTTTGAACAGAAAACAAAGATGCCCCTTGTCCAGTCCCCTGCCAGGGACCCAGGCTTGGTAGGTGGAATAGGGGCTGCTTTCAACCCCCTTAGCCCCACTGCACCACGGTAGGCAGCAGGCACTGAGCGTTTTCACAGGTCTCTCCCCATCCCTCCTTCCCACCCTCCCTCTGAGGACTTCCGTGGCTCCCCACTGCCCTCGTGCAGAGCCTGCGCTCAGCCAGCCCACAAGGCCCGCACTGCCTTTCTCCTTGGCTGTCTCTACCACGCAGCGTGGCCACGAGGCGGCTTCCAGTTCAGACCCCTTGAAGGCCTTGGGCTTTGGGGGGCTCTGTGATTTTTTTTCCACGCTTTTTTTCCTTCCCAGTGTGAACGTCTTTCTCCTTCATCCCCTGCCACTCCCACCTGCGGCTCTCTCTTTTAACACCTTGAAGGAGTGGGTGTTGGCTTCTCTCTGTAGCCCAGGGGCCTCGTATCCTTCAAGCCCAATAAATCAACGTTTCTTAATGAATAAATCTACCTTCAGAAACCTAGCTCAAGGGCGTGGGGCTGGGGGCTGGGGCAGTGTTCCAGGCAAGTTCGGGAAACACGGGAAACACAGTTGTAACACTTCTGCTCGACACTCCTTTGGAATCCGCACGAAAGTCCCCTCCTCAAAGTCATGATGGGCTGAGACCCATACTGTAAATGTACCAGTTTAGACTCCCTCCAGCAGCATATAGAATTGCCTTGCCACCCTCACTCACCTTGCCTTGCCTGCTATAACCTTATGTTTACCAAAAAAAGAGAAAAATCTTGAAATTTTCCACCTCTCTGTTGCCATTGTCAACATCCTACCTCAAGCCACTATCAGTAACTTGTTCAGAACCCTGCAAAATAGCCTCTTCATTTTCCTTCATGCTTCCCTTGCCTTCCCTCACCTAGCTCCGAATGGTCTTTGTTTCACCAAATAGTCCAAATTATCCTTTTTTTAAAAAGTAGGCTTCATTCCCAACATGGAGCTCTGAACCCACGACCCTGAGATCAAGACCTAAGGCAAGATCAAGAGTCAGATGCTCAACTAAGCCACCCCCCTCCCTGTGCCCCCGAATTATCCTTTTAAAAAATGTGTACTCATTGCCTTTTGGTTATGGTCAAGACAGACTGACTTGTATCAGACCAGAATTCCTTTAGAGAACAATGTAAAAATTAGATCACATGCATAAACCCCCAACGCTCACCCTCATTGACACACACAATTGTTTTAGGGCTTCAGAGAGTAGCCAATGTGGACAGAACTTAAGTAATCAGGATCCTGTAGAGAAAGAAAACACTCTGAGGTGAGGGGCATCATCTCTACTACTTTTCTTAAAGAAATTCCTTAAGGAATTTGCGGATTTGCTTGGGAGGCATCATGGCTGAGCAGAAAATGGTGGCCTAATGTCTTGGCATTATCACAGTGCTCAAAATTTGGAGTTCAGGCACTGGCAAGAAGAAGAATCTGGTTGACCCCCTGGGGTTTCAGTTGAGATGCCTGCAGGGCTATGACCTAGAAGTAAGGACAATCCAGACATCGACCAGTCCATATAGAGCCTAGAAGTCTCAATCCTGATTGGATCCAACGATTTGACCCTACTCTACCTGCCTGAAAAAAGTGCCAACCAGAAATGTACATCTCTTCTGGAAAAATAACATCATTCAGAGACTTTACAATTTTTCATTCTACCCAGCATCCAGCATTTAACAAAAACTAACAGATACACTAGAAGACAAGACTATATAAACAAAAACCAAGGAAAAAGTAAGATGGTAGAGGCAGACCCGAAGGAGAAAAAGTTAGTATTATTGTACATGGACTCTGATGTATTCAAGAAAATAGAAGATTAACTAGAAATAGTTAAAAAAATTTTAAAGGTTATGGTACTCCCATTTTTATGTATGTATGTATGTATGTGTTTTGAGAAATAGAGAGGCAGAGGGAGAGAGAATCCCAAGCAGTCTCCATGCCCAGTGTGGTGCCCACTATGGGGCCCAAACTTACCACCTTGAGACCATGGCCTGAGCCGGGATCAAGAGTCAGACATTCAACCGACTGAATCACTGAGATGCACCTAAAATTTTTGTCTTAATCTGAGTATCGTTGACACACATTAGTTTCAGGTGTACAACATAATGAGTTGACTTCTCTATGTGGTATGCTACTCACCACAAGTGTAGCTACCACCTGTCACCATGATGTTACAATGTAAATGATGTTACAATGTCATTGACTATATATTTCCTACGCTATGCTTTTTATCCTCATGACTTATTCACTCCATAACCAGAAGCCTGGACCTCCCACCCCCTTCACCCATTTTGCCCATTCTCCTACCCCATGAACAATTTTTAAAGAGAACTGAATGGAAATTCTAAAACTGAGATATACAATTACTGAAATTAAAAAACAACAACAACAACAACTATAGATGAGTTTAATAGCAGGTTAGATACAACAGAAGAGAGAATTAGTAAACTGAAAGATAGGTCAGTAGAAAATAGTCTGGAGCATGGCGTGGGGAAAAAAAAGGATGGAAAGTAAGAAAAGAGCATCAGAGAATATGCAATGTGGTGTAAAGTTTTAAATACATTTAACGGAGTCAGTCAAGTAAAGGAGAGTGAGCGACCGGTTCAGAAGCAACAGTCGAAGAGTTACTGATTAGAGATTCTACGATCTTAATGAAAGACATTAAATCACAAGTTCAACAAATGACACATCTCAAGCAAAAAAAAAAAAAAAAAAAAAAAAAAAAAAAAAAAAAAAAAAAAAAAAAAAAAAAAAAAAAAAAAAAAAAAAAAAAAAAAAAAAAAAAAAAAAAAAAAAAAAAAAAAAAAAAAAAAAAAAAAAAAAAAAAAAAAAAAAAAAA
>PISX010009826.1:27267-45589 GCA_004024625.1 Mellivora capensis | reverse complement strand
TAAAAAATTGGCTGAGAGAAAAAGACACATCACTTTTAGGGGAGTAATAACACTATTGATAGCTCATTTGCAAGACAGGTGATGGGATCCGGGAGACAGTGGAAGTCAAGGCTATGTGTGGTTTTTTTTTTAAGGGTTTATTTATTTATTTGACACACAGAGAGAGAGAGAGATCACAAGTAGGCAGAGAGGCAGGCAGAAAGAGAGGAGGAAGCAGGCTCCCCGTCAAGTGGAGAGCCTGATGTGGGGCTTGATATCAGGACCCCGAGATCATGACCCGAGCCGAAGGCAGAGGCTTAACCCACTGAGCCCCCCAGGTGCCCCAAGGCTACATGTTGTAAGCTTTAAGTGAGTGAAGGAAGGGGCACCTGGGTGGCTCAGTTGTAAGTGTCTGCCTTCGGCTTAGGTCATGATCCCAGAGTCCTGGGATGGAGCCCCGCATCAGGCTCTCTGGTCAGCAGGAAGCCTGCCTCTCCCTCTCCCACTCCCCCTGCTTGTATTCCCTCTCTCAATGTCTCTCTCTCTCTCTGTGTCAAAGGAATAGATAAAATCTTTGGGAAAAAAAAAAGAAAGAAAAGCTTGGGGCACCTGGCTGGCTCATTTGGAAGAGCATGTGACTCTTGATCTAGGAGTCATGAGTTCGAGTCCCACATTGGGTACAGAGATTACTTAAATAAGCAAATAAACTTAAAAAGAGAGAGAGAATGTAAGAAAGGTTTAAAATAGGAACATTTCTATGGGGTGCCTGGGTGGCTCAGTGGGTTAAAGCCTCTGCTTTCATCATGATCCCAGGGTCCTGGGATCGAGCCCCACATCGGGCTCTCTGCTCCGCGGAGAGCGTGCTTCCTCCTCTCTCTCTCTCTGCCTGCCTCTCTTACCTGCTTGTAATCTCTGTCTGTCAAATAAATAAATAAAATCTTAAAAAAAAATAAAATAGGAACATTCCTTAAAAATGCCATTGCCTATTTGTATTTCTTCTGCTATGATCTTATCTATATCTTTTGCCCAGTTTTCTAGCAGGATGCTTTCCTTTTCTTACTGATTTTAGATGGATAAACATACAGGCAAATAGAAACATATGCCTGTGAATATTGTGAATACTTTCTGTTTTAAATCTTGTCTTAAATCTTTAAGTCTTGCTTTAAGTCAAGTTTTAAACCTTGACGTCAGAACACTAAGCACCTGGTTGGACCACGTGTTCTGATGTTGGGGAGAAGAGGACTGGTGGGTTGAAGTCATGGTTTGCACCCAGTAGGAGCTCAAGAAATGTCTACTGGTCAAACATGGGGTACTGCATTATTACCACATACAGAGTGAGGAGTTATCTGAACCGGTGACAGGAGTAGTGAAGAGTGAGTAGTGAACAGTGGATAGATACCCCAGGCTGGCAAGAACTGAGAGAACCGGGGAGAAAGAGCTCAGCCAGGGCTGGGGCTCTTGGCCGGGATGCTTGGAGCAGAAACGTAGGCTCATACCTAAGTAAAGCCAGCAGGTGGCGCTCTAAAGACGCGCCGTCGCCCTCCAGACTTGCAGGGGCCAAGATCTTGCTGGAGCACCTAGGAAGTGGAAAGTGAGGCGTAGGGAACTTTGAGCCCTAAATTTTTTTGCTCTGTGCTTCCTCCAGAGGCGAACTCCCCAGGATTAAGAGCCTCGTGGGTTTTTTTTTCTTCCTATGATTGCTCTCCCTATGGGTGCCTGTATAGCACCTCTATTTACTTCACTTTGGACCACTGTGGGTCCAAAACCTTGCCGAGCAAACCAGTCACCTGGGTCCTTTGTGAAAATGCAAGTTCTGATTCAGTAGGACTGCGGTGGGGCCTGAGCTTCTGCACCCCTGACCAGCTCCCTGGTGATGACTCGCGCCCAGCGGCTCTCAGTCCCATTTCTAGGAGCAGGGGGAGGGCTCTGCCCCCAGCGCTTGCCAGCTTCCTGGAGTAAACTCTCGCTGAAACGTCTCCGGCACAAGTTAGAGAGCACGTGGGTCCCCTCGCTGGGGGACCTTGGGCAAGCTGTGTGACGTCTTGGGGTCTCAGTTTCCTGATCTGCAAAATGGGAAGGGGGCTCCAGGTGGGCTCAGTGGGAAGAATGTGCAACTCTCGATCTCGGGGTTGCGAGTTCAAGCCCCACGTTGTGTGTAGAGATTACTTAAAAGCAAAAACTTAAGAGAAACGAGGAGAGTTATAGCCTCTACCTTAGAGAGTGGTTTGAAGGTTAAAGCAACATTTAATATGGTGCCTGGCACATAGTAAGCCTCAACAAGGCTTGGGGCGCGCTTAGAGGAGAAGCCAGGTGGGCACCCTAGAGGAGTGGCCAAGTGGGCAGAACAGTCTCGACGAAGGTGCCATCGTCCGAAAAGGAGGCGGTCAGGGATGTGAGGGCAGAAAGCCAGGAGGAGGGCAGGTCTCCTGATCAGGTGCCAAGACTAAGGATTGCTTTTGAGATTTGAGGTTGCAGCAGGCTAAGCAGGGATCTTTCTGAAAATGGTGAGAGTGGGTGGGATCTGGACTTCCAGGCACGTCAAGTGTGGCTTGTTGCCGCGTTTCACATCTTTGGGGATCTTAGGAGGTTGTGAGGGGAGCTAAGAGGAGCCAAGGCTCACCCTGGCCCTGCCCTCATGCCAGGCTTTGCCAAAGCCCGTTTAGCCTCCCCTCACTGCGATGGGGTCCTCAGCCCAGGCTCCCGTGCTTGCCCGCGTGCTCTAAACAGGGTAGTGTTTCCCCAGCATCTCGAAGGCCCGTGGACATTTATGGACTAACTTCTGATGCGCTGCTGAACGTTCCGGGGACACAGAGACGCAGCCACGCAGCCTCCACCCTCCCTGGGTGACCCTGGGGAGGTCCTATGTCACCGCTGGAAAGGAATGGTCCGTGCGGGGTCTCAGTAGCGGTTCTTAGGAACGGGGCTTCTCGTAGATGGGGGTGCCCTGCAGCCAATGTTCCAGGGGGGAGTCTCCAGACCAGGGAGGTCTGATCTGATAAAGATTGAGGAGTGGGTCCGACTCGAAGAGGCAGAGGGGAGGAGGGCCTCAGGGGACCCGTGTGAAGCCAGCTGCACACATTACCTCACTGAAGCATCCACAGACCTTCGAGGCCGGTACTGGGGTCACCTCTGTTTCATCGAGGGGGAAAAAGAGACCCCAAGCAGCTCATTCCAGGTTTCCCAGCCATAAAGGGGTGGGTGGTAGCCTTCTGCCTTCAGTTCACGCACTATGCCAGGTTCTAGGCAGCTCCTGGCCTCAGTGACAGCTTTGCCCTTGCCCTTCCCCTCCGAATACAAGGACAGGGGCGTACCCCGCACACCGTGGCAGTGGGGAGCCTTGAAGGCCTGGCTCAGGAGCGAGGACCCGATTTCTCTCTTCCTTTGCTCGGCACTGAAGGAATCGTTTCTCCACTCTAGCTGGGCGAGGAGGCTAGTGGGGTTGCCTCACTTCTAGATCACGGGGTCCCCTCCGCCTTCGCGGCCAAACCCACTTCCCGTCCTTGTACCTCTTTTGTCATAGGGTGATTCTCACATTTCCTGTTGACTCCGGCTTGGTTTCAGCTGGTCCAGGGCCAGCAACCGTGGGGGCTGCTGTTGGTCTGATCGGCGAAGCCCGGGACACAGGAGCAGGTACAATGGGATGGTGGTGGGGGGGGGTGGGAGGAGGTGTCTGATTGGACGTCTGGGCCAGGTGAGGGCCAGCCGGAGGTGCCCCAGAGCGGGAGGGCTCCCGGTGGTCTGCCTACCCTCTCTCCGTCCATGCAGCTGGGGGCGCCATCAAAGGCTGAGCTCAGTTTTGTGAAATTGGTTATGTCCCTGCGTGGGGGGGGGGGGGGACACCAGACATTTGCATTGGTGGTGGCGTCCCGAAACCCCGTGGTCTATCCCCATCTCCCCAAGATCCCATCACCCTGATTTGTCTTTCCTGGGTACCTGATAGCATTTTCCAGGCTTGCAGACAGGGTCTCTTGGGTTCAGACAAGGTTTATCTCGTGCGATGCTTAACATTGCACTGAGCTGACCAAGTTAGGAGATTGCCACCAGGAGTCCCAGCTCCTTGTCTCATTCATGGGCAAGTCACTCCCCTCTGGACCCATTTTCTCGTCTAGGAGACAGCACCGTATCTCTATTTCGTGGGACTTTTTGTGATGCTTAAGCAAGACAGTGATTATGAAAGTATTTTGTAAACTGTAAGATGGTATCTTTCAGAAATTGAGGCTACTTTTATTTCATTTTCTAAATGGAACTCCACTTCTTTTTTTTTCCTGGTACGATAGTTGATAGAAACCGCCCCCCCACCCCAATACAGAGAAAGTTCAAGTTTTTGCATGATTCCATCTGTGAAGATTACCACGGACCCTTTGGCATATAGATTTCTAGACCTCAAAAATTTTTTTTAAATGTAATGCGGTAAAATAGACATAAAATTTACCTTCTTTAGGTCCACAGTTCAGGGACACCCAGTGTGTTCACTTTGTTGGACACCCGCCATCACCCTCCGCTTCTAGAAATCTTATCGTCTTGCAAAACTGAAACTCTGTCCCCACTAAATACTGCGTCCCCACTCCCCTTTTCCCCAGCTTCTGGAAACCACCATTCTGCTTTCTGTTTCTGAGTTTGGCGACTCTAGACACCTCATATAGGTAGAATCACATTTGTCCTTTCGTGGCTGGCTTATTTCACTCGGCATAAAGGTCTCAGGGTTCATCCCTGTTGTCACAATTGCCTTCCTTCTTAAGGCTGAACACGGTTCTGTCGTGTGAATAGACCGCGTTCTGTTCCGCCATTTGCACGTGGGTTAAACACTGGAATTGTCTCCACCTTCTGGCTATTACGACCCTGAGTTCACCAACATCTGTGTGAGCCCCTGCTCTCAGTTCTTTTGAGTATACGTCCACAAGCGGAATCGCCGGGATCATATGGCAGTTCGAATTTTAATTTTTGGAGGAATTGTCTTACTTTGTACAAAGTGACTACGTCATTTGACAACCATATGGTAGTGGGCAAGGGGTCCGATTTCTCTACATTCTTGCCAACACTTGTTACCTTCTGTGTTTCTGATCGCAGCCATCCTAATGGGTGTGTATCTTATTGCATGCATAATTAGACGTGCAATTTCCTAGTAATCAGTGGCGTGGAACGTCATTCTATGAGGCTTATTGGCCATTTGTATATTTCTTTGGAGAAACGTCTAAGAGAGCCCTTCATGCATTTTTCAATCAAGTTGTTTGTTGTTGTTGAGTTGTAGGAGTTCTTTATATATTCTGGAAATCAACTCGACTTTTTTTTTTTAAGATTTTATTTATTTATTTGACAGACAGAGATCACAAGTAGGCAGAGTGGCAGGCAGAGAGAGAGGAGGAAGCAGGCTCCCTGCTGAGCAGAGAGCCCGATGCGGGGCTCGATCCCAGGACCCTGAGATCATGACCTGAGCCGAAGGCAGAGGCCCAACTCACTGAGCCACCCAGGCGCCCCTAAATGTTCATTTTTATGATCAAGGAACTAGAAGCTGATTGGAGGCTCTGGAGGGGGCAGGCAGAGGGTCTTGCTGGCTGTTGGGCTTCTCTGTGACTAATCCAGATCAGGCCAGTGGTTGGGAGACTCTCTAGATCCAGGTGGGTTCTGCTGAGAAAAAATCTCTGATCTCCTGCTTGGAGGGTACACGTCAGGCTGTAGGCATTCTGGGAGGCTGTCAGGGGAAGGAAGGTAGATTTCTTCATTCCTTACACACCCTTTGAAGGATCTGCCCTCCCTCCATCCCCCTTCTTTTCTAGTATGGTGACTTAGCCTTGTCCTCTGGTGTGGCCCCGTGTGCCCCAGTCTGGAGCTTTTCTAAACATCCCTCTCCTGCTGGGGCGGGAGAGAGGTAAATATCTCGGCTTGTCATTTGCCTGAGCTGTGAAGTCAGCCTCTAAAATGCTTTGTAAACATAGGGGAGTCTCTACAGATCTTCCTGTTCTTGGCCCCGCCCCACCCCGCTTCCTGTCGCAGCCAGCACCTCCGGCTCCGGAGCCCGCCAGCGGGTAGAGATGCCGGCTGCTTGCTTCTGGCGACACCGAGTCTCCCTTCCAGCCTTCTCTGGTCACCCCATCAGCTGCCACTCAGCGATCTACTGTCCGTTTTACAAGATTCTCTTGACAGCTCATGTCATCGTTGTTTTCTCTGCTGCACTCCGTCCTCCTAGAGTTCTGCCTTTTAGAATTTTTTTGTCCCGTCTTTTTTTCTTGGTCCCCTCTTTTTTGCGGTGTTTCAAGAGGAAGTGAGGATACAAGTACTCAACCCACCATGGTAGCGGCGTGGTTGTCACGCCGGGCCTCTGGCCAGCGTCTACAAGCGCACGGACTACCTCATACTTCTCATAGCGCCGAGCAGCATCACAACTTGTATGGCATTGTTGTTCTAATTGACGTGTTCAAAACTCATGAACGATGCGGCCGAATATCTTCCTACGTGTTTTTTGGCCATTTTTGTTTTTTTCTGCGAACGACTTATTTTTATCCATTGCTCGTTTTTCAAGTGGGGTAGGAAAAGTGCTACGTGGGGTGTGTGGCCAGCTCTGTAACAAGGCATAGGGTCGATCTCTTATTTTCTTGTATATTCAGTGGCAGAGCACAGGCTTCAGGAAACAGTGGATCTTAATGACTATGTCTACATTTTTGCATGATTTTTTTCCCCTCCCTTATTAAGAAAATAGGGGTACTGTAGGGGTGCCTAGGTGGCTCAGTTAATTAAGCGTCCAACTCTTGATCTCAGCTCAGGTCTTGATCTCAAGGCAATAAATTTAGGCAGGTCTATGCTGGGTGTGGAGCCTACTTAAAAAAAAAAAAAAAAGAGGGGCGCCTGGGTGGCTCAGTGGGTTAAGCCTCTGCCTTCAGCTCAGGTCATGATCTCGGGGTCCTGGGATCGAGCCCCGCATCGGGCTCTCTGCTCTGCGGGGAGCCTGCTTCCCCCTCTCTCTCTGCCTGCCTCTCTGCCTACTTGGGATCTCTCTATCAAATAAATAAATAAAAAGTAAAAAAATAATAAAAAAAAAGAAAAGAAAAAGAAGAAAGTTCACCACACAGCACGTTTGGAAGACAAAATCAAGCACAAAAAAGAAAATATAAATCACCTTTTCAATCGTTACGTACTTGTGCCAATAAGAGTCATTTTAATTTGTATTCGTGCTTCAACTTACTAATTGTAGTTTGTCCTCGTATTATTATACACTGTTGTATGACATCATTATTCGTGGTAATGTGGTATTCTGTTGCGTGGCTATGCGATCATTTATTGAGGCCATACCCTAGGTTCTTTTGGGTTAAAATCTTCATTAACAAGTTCCCCTTCGGATCACGACCCCATGTAACCCTGTTTCCACTCTGTTATCTGCTTAGCAATCTCTTTTCTGGTGGGGGGGCGGGGGAGGGAGGACAAAAGTCACACTTTAATCCGTTTCTGGTTAAATTATTACTAATTCCAAATCAGCGAATACAGACTCTCAGAGATCTTCTAGCACTTTCTGTCTTTCTTTTTCCCCCCTGTGGTTTGGAGGAAGAGATGGAGAAAGGTCACTCTGGGGTTCTCCCTAGATTCCTCCCGGCTTTCAACCCCGGGTGGAAAGGATGGAGGGCCAGAGCACCAGGGCGGAGGGACGTTTGTAAAGAGGAGAAAACAGAAGGAGATCGGGCAGGCGTCCGAAGAAGTCATCCCAGAAATACTAGCTTAAGTGGGAAAATCAGAAAGAATGAACTGTCCCTGAGTCTGCCATCCACTGGATGTCCTCTGGCAGGGGTCCCCACCCTCCTTCCTCAGGTCAGGTGGATTTCCAAGTTCCCTCGTGTCTTCCAAGGCACTCTGAATACAGACTTTGCCACCCCTGCCATGTGACCTGGACAAGCTGCTTGATTTCTCTGAGACTTGGTTTTCTCGTCTGTAAAGTGGGGTCACGAGGAGCTCCTTCATAGTGTTGTCGTGAACGGGTATTTGACAAGCACTTACCCGGGCCCTGACCCACACTAAGAATCCAATCAATGAAAGCTATTTTTATTACATGCCGATTGGTATGTAAGACGAGGATAATGATAGCACACCGTGTGCATGGAAAAGGACTCTGCCTTCTCAAAAGTGGCTTTCAAAGCTCAGCCGGCAGCTGGGACAGATGCCAAGGAGAGCCCTGTACAAAGTCACCACTGGCCACTGACCTTCCCTTTTGGTTCATTCTTCCCTGGGGCTTGGGCGCTGTCCAGATGCGGGCCAAGTAAACATGCGACTGTTTAACACAGATAAGTGGGAGGCACGAGTGTGGGTCCGACGGGGGAAGCAATAGGAAATACCACTTTCTAAATATAAAATATCTGTGAGCGTAGTAGAGGAGACCTGAGCATCAGCTGGTAGGAATCGCCGGTGCAGGGATGCTGGTAAGAGAAACCGACGTGCTGTCAAGTTGTGCCGAGTGAGGATGGAGCCGGGGGACGACGCTGCGGGTGGGGCTGCAGTTTTGCTCTTTGCCGCTGTGCATTCTTGGCCAAATTACCCTCTTCTGTAAAACCAGCAGGCTGGATTCTATTTTTGCCCCCCAAATGCTGGCCTTGCTACTCCTGGAGGCATGCAGAGTGATGTTACACGGGACAGGCATGGACACTTGCCATCTTAATAGTTACAGATTTATTTGGCGGATATTAGGGAAAATAGGACTGGCGGTTCATTCCGGGAGTTCATGGATATGATCATTTTCGATGAGGCTAATGAAGCATGTAAGTCTATTAAAAAAAAAAAAAAGCAAATCAATTCAGGGGCGCCTGGGTGGCTTAGGTGGTCGAGCGTCCAACTCTTGATCCCAGCTCAGGTCTGGATCTCAGGGTCATGAGTTCAAGCCCCGGCTTGGGCTCCACACTGGGCGTGGAGCCTACTTCACAAAAAGGGAGGGAGTCAATTTAAAGAAAAGCTCAAAGATGATAAGGAGAAGTGGCAAATATTGTGACGAGGGTAGAATAAGAACATCAGATGCGGTCGGCAGAATGATAAGCCTCCGAAGATGTCTACACCGTAACATGGCAAAAACGGCTTTGCAGAGGTGAATCAGGCTTTTTAAAAAAAAAAATTATTTTATTTTATTTATTTGACAGAGATCACAAGTAGGCAGAGAGGCAGGCAGACAGAGAGGGGGAAGCAAGCCCCTTGCTGAGCAGAGAGCCCAACGTAGGGCTTGATCCCAGGACCCTGGGATCATGACCTGAGCTGAAGGCAGAGGCTTTAACTGGCTTTAACAGCTCTCCCCGCAAGGGTGCTCGGCACCCAGAGGGCAGGACGGGTCCGGATTCATAGGAGCTGCTAACAAGCTGCTCTTTTTACAGAGGAAGAAAAGGAGATGCAGAGAAGGGAAGTGATGGGCAGAATCACCTGTTGTTGGGGCCCAATATGGCTGAGAAGAAATTCCTAAGGCGGTGGGAGGGAAGGGCTCCCTGGGGCGGAGGCTGACTGTGCCCTCACACCAGGGTGGGGAGCCCTGAGAAGGGGCGGGGCTCTGGCTGGGGGTGGAGGGTGGGTCCTGCCACCCTTTGATCACCTCATCTGTGTGTCTAGGCCTCCTGCTCTCACAGGGCCGCCTCTAATATCTTTCTATCATGGTTTTCATAACTGTCCTGCCACACACGACTTTTGAAAATCGTTGAAACAGCAACAGGCTTGGAGAAAGGGCTTTCCTGCTTCCCTTCCCCTCACTCCTCCCCAGGGTCCTGCCACCGGCACTTAAATCAATGCCTGCTCCCCTCCAAAGGGACGCGTATTTCCTTTGTATAGAAGGGGCATTTCTACCGTGATTGACATGAACCCTGGGCTGTTTTTCGTTTCTGCACTTCAGCCTTTTACGAGTCAAAATAGGCCTCTGTGGAACATACAGTCCTAGAAAAAGCCCGATCCAATTTCGAGCAGAAATTGTTTCTCATGCACAGCCCACAAAACCCTCCTTTGTCATTTTCAAAGTGGACGTTGGGACCCATGCTTATTATACGGTGTAGGAATTGGCAAAGGCTTTTGGGCAATTTCCTCCAAGATCCCGCGGACTCGGGCTAGGTTGTGAGCCCCTGTTAGGTTATGATGATAAACGGTCAGGGTACGGCGCCCCTAAGAATCAATGGTCTCCACATGTGTGGACACCGCACCCCCCCTCCCCGAAAAGCAATCCTCACTTTCCAGGTTAGCTATAGTTGATGTCCAAGGTAGTGACACCCAGCCCCCACGCCCACTGCCTTGCCGTTCTCTTCGGAACGCTTTTGATTAGGAGCGAGCTGACTATGACATGTGTGTTAGTCACCTTGTAATTTTAAAATTTGTCGGCGGCTGCTGCTTGCTCATTCTGTTTCATTGGAGAGGTCTTTACTGGAGTTTGAATGATAAAAGCGATTTGATGAAAGGAAGGAAAATGAGGGGGCGCCGGGTGGCTCAGTGGGTTAAGCATCCGGCTCTTGATTTCGGCTCGGGTCGTGATCTCTGGGGTCATGAGATCGAGCCCCTCGAAGGGCTCCACGCTCAGCTAGGAGTCTGCATGAGATTCTCTCTCTCCCCCTCCCTCTGCTCCTCCTGCCTCGCGCTCTCTCTCTCTCTCAAATAAATAAAGTGAATACAATCTTTTAAAAATATTTTAAAAAGAGGAAGGAGCAGCTGAGAGCCAGGGCAATATCTCAGAACTTACAAACATTCACCGCAAGGCATTTGTTCATTCTCCATGTCGGGTGCTGCCCTCCGTACCCCCCAAAATACAAAATATTGAAACGTTCTGGCCTCTTTGTTTCTCCTCAGTACTTAACACTACCGGACAGGCTAACGTTTCCTTCTTTTCTGTTTCCTTTCTTCTCTGCGAGCTCGTGTCATTAACGGATCTGTTCCTGGAGCCTAGAACAGGGTGGGCACTCAAGGCGGTTTGTTGAATGCTTGCATGAATGCTCGTTCAGTCCTGGTCCGTCTGGTAATGGGAATTTGCCCGAAATTGCCTGATACGCCCAGCTCAGCTCAGAAGAAACGCTCCGTCTCTTCCCAGCCTTGTCATTTCATCAGAAGGGTTTGGGGGTGAGCAGAACCGGTGTCACCTTGTCTCCATGAAGGTATGGAGCAGATCTTGCTTTGGTCTGGGGACAGTCATGCTGTTGACGTAGGTGTGATGGCAACAGCCCGGGAGGTTGCCAGGTGTTAACCAAGCTAACAATTAACAGTGCGGAGCCTTCCTTTCCTGGGGAGGCGGCTGTCACTCCGGGGCGTGGGTAGTGACACCAAGGGCTGGCTGGGAGCCGGGGCTGACAGGGAAGACAGAAGCTTGGGGGAGTGGAGGCTCTGAAGCCAGGAACACCACGAGGCTGCAGATAGTTCCAGAACGGGAGGAAGTCCACAGTTGAGGTGGGTTGCTGGGGAGGAAATTGGGGCAGCTCCAAGAGATTCATGGGAGCGCGGCCGGGTGTCAGTTTCCGTTCATAGGGAGGGGGCAAAGGGCTGAGCAAAGAGTCTTAAACCTCAGTTTACCCCCCAGATAAGGACAAGGGAGGGCCCTTTCCTCCCAGGTAGGAGAGCAGCACTCTGACAGGGAGGCCTGTGATGGCTTCAGCTCGTCTTGTCCTCGTTCTTGCCTGCGAGGGCTACTTCTCAGCAAGCTACACCCGAGTCCTGCCATGGAAGGATCCGGAAGCCAGTAGCGTTCTCAGACAGACACAGCGGGAAGGGAAGGGACAGCAAGGAGGTCTGGACCCTTCCTGGGTCATCATACCCAGCTCCTGGCTTTCTGTTGACTTACAGACCTTGGGAGTTTGGGAATGGAGGGGACAGAGAATCTGACAGGAGAGCGGGGTTTAGAAGGCATCGAGTAGCTTTGAGCAGTTTGCCGTGCTCGGTTTGATCCAGGAACCTCTGAGCATGCAACACAGACATCGAATGGAGCTCACCATCTCTTTGGGGTGGCGCTGGGTTACCCCCGCTCGGCTGTTCACGGCTGTCTGGCTCAGGGCTCAGGGACCAAGCAGCAGGGGGCATTTTTTAAAATATAATTTTTATTTTTTTTATTAACATATAATGTATTATACCAGGGGGCATTTTGGAATCAGACAAGAACTGGCTACCCGTCTTTATCTTAGAAGGGGGGAATTTATCATCTGGTTGGAGGCTGGGCATTCTGTAGACCACGCAGCAAGCACTTTACCCAACTGATTTATCGAATGCCCACTCTATGCCTGGCACTGTGATGGGAAGTAGGATGAGCTTCTCTGTGTGATGCACTGGCACGTATTATCATGTTCTTAACTTCACATCTCTCTTGCATTTTACATAGCAGCCTTTATCATAAGAGTCCGGACAATTTTATGGAGGAAGACAGTCGCTCCCGTGACAAAGCCTGATACTCAGGGAACAACTCTTGCCATACCTTATCCTCTGGCCCCGGGCAGATTCCTTCCTTCCTAAGATTTTATTTATTTATTTGACAGAGAGAGAGAGAGCACAAGCAGGCAGAGCTGCAGGCAGAGAGGGAGGAAGAAGCAGCCTCTCCACTGAGCAGGGAGCCTGATGTGGGGCTCGATACCAGGACCCTGGGATCACCACCTGAGCCGAAGGCAGACGCTTAACCGATGGAGCCACCCAGGTGTCCCCCTGGGCAGGTTTCTTCCTAGCATCTATCATGATCGGACAGAAAGACATTTATTTGTCTATTGGCTTATTCTCTGTCTTCCCCATTAGAAGATAAGCTCTACGGGGGTGGGGTGCTATGACAGTGACACACTTGAATCCCCAAGTTCAAGGACGGTGCCTAGAACCGAGCAAGCACTAAACTCACAGCTGGCAAATGAAAGACTTGCTTCTCTCTAGAAAACCCACTTCTTACCACAAGGTCCAAGAGCATAATTTTATCCTTGCCAAGAATAATTTTTAAATAAAAATCCCTATTTTACTGTAACTATTATTTTTTATTTAAAAAATTATTTATTTAGGGGCACCTGGGTGGCTCAGTGGGTTGAAGCCTCTGACTTAAGCTCAGGTCATGATCCCAGGACCTGGGATCGGGCCCCACATCAGGCTCTCTGCTCTTCAGGGAGCCTGCTTCCTCCTCCTCTCTCTCTGCCTGTCTCTCTGCCTACTTATGATCTCTATCTGTCAAATAAATAAATAAAATATATTTAAAAATTATTTATTTATTAGAGAGAGAGAGAGAGAACGAGAGAGGGCACAGAAGCAGGGGGAGGGGCAGAAGCAGTCCCCGCGCTGAGCAGGGAGGCCGACTCGGGGCTCGATCCCAGGACCCTGGGCTCATAACCCGAGCCAAAGGCAGATGCTTCACTGACTGAGCTACCCACGCGTGCCATGACTATGTTTTTTTAATACAAAAGCAAAAGATGTTGCATTGGGGATTGTAGATGGTATAGTCGAGGTTTAAGAGTTCGGGTACAGAAAAGCCATAATTCACCATGACCTGAATTACAGGTCCTTCATCACTCGGCATCACCTAAGTTCAGCCTTTCGGACTAGTGAAGATCTCTCTATATTGTATTTTTCCTCATCATTTGCAGCATTTTCCAAAAAGTACTGTTAGTCTTACGTTTGGAGTCATAGTCACCAAATGATGGATTCTTTCACTTTTAATTGAAGCACATTTACTTATTATTATTATTTTTTAAAGATTTTACTTATTTATTTATTTGACAGAGAGAGAGAGAGATCACAAGTAGGCAGAGAGGCAGGCAGAGAGAGAGAGGAAGGGAAGCAGGTTCCCTGCTGAGCAGAGAGCTCAACTCGGGGCTCGATTCCAGGACCCTGAGACCATGACCTGAGACGAAGGCAGAGGCTTTAACCCACTGAGCCATCCAGGAGCCCCTGAAACACGTTTAACTGACTGTTGAAGGCCTGTTGCTGGGGAATAGTGGGACAGTCAAAATTATCCCAGTGCTCAGTGAGATTTGGTTCCTTTGTGGGGAGCCCAGACACCTCCACGACCAAAAGGCCATGTTCAGGAAGTCTCCTGTGAACTATGTGGGGTTCTGCTTGAACTTAGAGGATGGAGCACTCATTTGGGGGCGTTAGGTATCAGGGAAGGCTTCCTGGAGGAGGTAGCATATGAATGAGATTTCAAAAGGCAGAGAGGAAGGTGGGCTGGCCGGGCTCAGGGAGCAGGTGTGGGAGTCAGTAAGAGGCCCAGAGAGGAAGGGAACTGTGTAGGGGACACAGTGGAAGGTCCGGCTGGACCCAGATCTGTGAACTGTAGGAAGTAGACTGTGGAAATGTGTTGGAGTAGCTTTGGGAGGCCCTCGAATGCTAGGTTTTGTAGTTTGTACGTTATCACAAAGGCAACAGGATGCCGAAACAACTTTTGGAGCCAGTGATGCTCTGTACACAGAGGGATTTTTGAAAGGTTATTCTGATGGTGGTGTGGTCTGCTGGGCTGGGACCAGGAGGAAATTCAGGGAGAGAAGTTTGGGAAGGGAGGGACAGAGAGATAGGAGACTCTGAACTGGGGAGATCCAGGAGGAAAATACTGGGAAAATGGATTTGAGTTTATGATGGGAGGGTCTCTTGGGTTCGGTGACCTTCTAGAGTGAAATGAAAGCTGGGGAAGGAGATAATTAAGGGTGACTTGAGGAGGCTTTTGTGCCTTAGTAACTAGGGGAGTGACAGCATCTTTGCCAGAAACATGGAAGTCATTTTGGAAATTTCAACTGGGGCAAAAGGAGGATTTGTTTGGTGTTCAGACATGAGATGGAGGTGGTGGTGGGACACCTGGCGGACGTATCCAGCAAGACCTTGATGACCAGCCAGCCTTTGGGAGTCCCTTGGCCAGCCTGGGTACAGGAGATCTATGCCCCTAGAGATCGGCAGAAAAGACCGGCCACAAAAGATGCAAGGCTGAATAAAACTTTTGCTTATGAGTTCTCTGCTCATCTGTTTCAACAGAGGGTTCCATGGACCCCACATCCCCTTGGAGTTTTCGAGGCAGGCCCGTGTGCACCGTGTCACCTTCCGTGTGTGATGTGGCTGGAGTCCTGCGTTTTTACTAGCTTGCGTTTACATTAGTGTCCAGACTTCTCGTAAGGCAGCTGGTCAACTCCTACCTCCCAGTGGAGACTGACCTCTGTTTCCCAAGTCTCTGAGTTCGTGCCAGGGAAGGTGGGATGCTTGTGCCTGCTCTCAGGGACTGTGACATTGACCCCTTTAGCTAGATCCATTCCTCATGGAGGCAGAGGGCGTAGCAACCTCTCTCATCTTTGTTACATTCGCAAAGCTGATTTTGCAACTTCTGTTTCCCTTAGAGGCTGCTTTCAGGCCCCACTTCCACTTTACTCCCCCCAGACGGGCAGGGGACGGGGCAAAGGCTGTTCACTGTTAAAACTTGGGAGAAAGCACAGCAGAGCAGAGGAAGGAGATCAGTCAAGTGCTTTGCTATTATTAACAGCCTTGCCAGGCAAAGCCCATTCATTGAGATGGGGCCAAGGCATGGAGTCCAGACTGGGTAGGGGGTGTGGTGGGGCCTGCAAGATGACGCCAACATTTTGTGCAGGGCTTGCCCTGCCATTAGGTGACTCAGTGTATTTCCCAGGACTTCAGCCAGGAGGCGGGGACAAGAGTTGCAGACTTTGTTTTTTCCTTTGGGCTGGGACTGCTGGGTCTTGGCAGGAGGTCCACAGGAAGACCTCCCTGCCTAATTACCTCTCTGCCTCTGATCTCATCTAAGAGCACAGCAGAGCTTTCGCAGTGTTCCCCAGGTCGCTAGGCTGGGACAAAGATCTGCTTGGGTTAAAATTCCAGCTCCTCGGGGCCTCGGTTTTGCAAAAGTATATTACTCGAGGTAATAATTGTGGCCTCACAAGCTGCTTGTGAGGACTGAGGGAGGTAATTTATTTAATGCATTTAGCATGGTGCTCTAGTCCCATAAATATTATTAATATTAATTAAATTAAATAAAACTATTACTAGACCTCCTGATTGAGTGACAGTATAGTAGTGGTGAATAGTGTGGTTTCTGGAATTAAACCATCCAGAATAGCTGGGTTTGGATCTTGAGTCCACTTTTTTCTAGTTGATTGACCTTGGGCAACATTATTTTGCTGACTCAGTTTCCTCACTAGTGAAATGGGAATTTTAACAGCACCTATTTCCCAGGGTCGGTTTGTGGATTAAATTAAGCAAACTGAGCATTTCTCGTAATTGCCAGTGCCTACAGATGGTACAACAAAAGGGCACTTCTCTTACTGTCATTATCATGATCTTTTCAACCCTCTGTCTTTCAGAGTCTACCTCAAGGTGCCGTCCTTCCCGCAAACACTGTTCATCATGTCTCCAATTTTTATTGATCAGGACACCCATTACAATTCATTTTGCATTGTTCCTATATAGGTCCATTTCCTCAAAAACGTAACTGGACATCCCAGCCTCACCTTGCTTTCACCTTGAGGCCTGTCTTTCGCACGACTATCGCGTCCAAACCCCCCACAGATCCAATCCCGAGAGCGCTGACATCAGGGGTAATTACGGGGCACTCAAAGTTCCCAAAACACAGCTCCGTTCTAGCTTCCGCTCCCCAAGCCGTTGCTCGTCCTCATCTCCCCCCTTTCTGAGCCGAGTACCCCCTCGGCCCTCTTCCCTCTCAAGTCACCTAGGAGGCCAGGCTTCAGGGGCCCCAGGGCGATACACCCCCAAATAAATGTACGCTCAGATATGCAAAATACGTAAGTGGAGGTTACTTGTATTCCCCCCAGCGAATCCACTCATTCCCATCAACAAGTATTTGAGCGCCCACTTAGTGTGCAAGCTCCCCGGTGGGAACGAGAAAGACCTAGGGGGGTCCAGCTCTCCGGGCATCTACAACCTGCGGGGGGGAAGACAAGTCCCGGCACGCAGTGCCAGCCGGAGGGAGAGCCGCGAACATCACGCAGATCCCCGTGGGGGTGGCGAGGGGGACGCGGATACCCCTGTTACTCTGCAGGGTGCTCGGGGGTGTGCCACGATGGGAGATCAGACCCGAGAGTCGCGTTCCGAACGGGCGCCCTGAGACACGGACACTCGAAGGACCTCGGTGGCTGAGAGACGCGGAGGCCAGAGAGGGTGTCACCCCCGCGCCTCCCTCCCGGGCGTCACTTCCCGGACCCGCTCTGCTGTTTTGGGGGAGCCGCGGCGACTGAGGGCGCCTGCGCGGAGGCCGCCGCCAGCCTGACGTCAGCGCGCCGGGCCCGGCCCGCCCCCCACCCCCCGCGTGACGCCATCCCCGCCGCAGCCCCGCCCCGGCCGCGCGCGCGCTCGCGCGCATGCTCCGGGCTCCGCCCCCGTGCGTCACAGAATGGCCTCGGACACCGAGGCGGCCCCTGACGTGTCGGGGAGGAGTCGGGCGCCGAGGTGCGCGGAGTGGACCTCTGGGCTGCGGAGGGGAGCCGAACCGAGTGGCTGGGCGGGCCTGGCCAGGCCAGCGGAGCGGAGACGTCGGTCGAGCGGCGGCGAACATGCGCTTTTGACACATTGAAGGTGAGCGGGCGGTGCGGGGCCGCTCCCGAGGGGGCCGGGCCGGGTGGCGGCGCCGAGGCCTGTCCGGGGGGACCCCGCCGCGCCCGCGGGCAGGGTGTGAGGCCCCGCCGGGCCGGGTCGGGCCCGGGCTCTGGGGGCGGCCGGCCCCGGGCGACTGTTCCAACCGCTCTAACTGCCCCCCGCAACCCCTGCTCGCCCCGGTCCGAGGTGTGGCCCAGGGAGGGGGTGGCCGGGGCGAGGGGTGCGCGGACGCGGGCCGGGACGTGGCACCGCGGGCCGGGGCGCTGGTGGCCGCGGCGCGCCCAGCCCTCCCGCGCCTCCCCCCGAGCGCCCTCGGCGGGCAGGGCTGTCGGCCGGCTCGGATTCCCAGCTCCCGGGGCCTCTCCGCGCCGGGGGCGGCAGCGGCCCACGTCGGGCTTCGGTGGCATCCCCGTGACTCCCCGTCCCTCCTGGAGTTCGCAGAAGTGTCCCCAGGCGGGTGGGTTGCCTGTGTGCTCACCTTTTTTTGTTTTTCCTTCGGCTGGTAAGCAACGAAGTCACCTTTTAAGTTTTGCCGAGGCAGTGAGGGTTCCTTCGGCGTTGTTAATGACATTCTGATTCGGCGGCGCCTTGACGCATTTCAGAACCCTGCTTGCTGTCTCTTGAGCCTCGTTCCCTGGGTGGTGCCTGGTTCTGTTACCTCCCTTGGACGGACGGGGAAGTTGAGCCCAGGTGGGGTGGGGGGGAGGAGGAAGCGATCTGCGCCGTAGTTTGGATTCTCCCAGTTGGTGAATGGCTTCCTTTGGATCAGAATTTACGGCTCTGGCCTCGAAATTCCGTGTGTGTGATTTTTATACCCTTCTCAGCTAGAAAGCGCAGCAGCAGATTTGACTTGCTGAAA